>CAMZJU010000064.1:0-154161 GCA_947311025.1 Lypha dubia
CACCTTCTCCAAATTGGCCAAAAAAAGCGTTGTTGATTTTTCCTGGAAAATACACAAAAAATCCTACGAGCCGTTCCCGAGTAATCACACCTTCTCCAAATTGGCCAAAAAAAAGCGTTGCTGATTTTTCCTGGAAAATACACTAAAAAACCTACGAGCCGTTCCCGAGTAATCACACCTTCTCCAAATTAGAAAAAAAAGCGTTGCTGATTTTTCCTGGAAAATACACTAAAAAACCTACGAGCCGTTCCCGAGTAATCACACCTTCTCCAAATTGGCCAAAAAAAGCGTTGCTGATTTTTCCTGGAAAATACACTAAAAAACCTACGAGCCGTTTCCGAGTAATCACACCTTCTCCAAATTAGAAAAAAAAGCGTTGCTGATTTTTCCTGGAAAAAGCATCAAAAATCTTACGAGCCGTTCCCGAGTAATCCCATCTTCTCCAAATTGGCCAAAAAAAAGCGTTGCTGATTTTTCCTGGAAAATACACTAAAAAACCTACGAGCCGTTCCCGAGTAATCACACCTTCTCCAAATTAGAAAAAAAAAGCGTTGCACATTTTTCCTGGAAAATACACTAAAAATCTTACGAGCCGTTCCGGAGTAATCACACTTTCTCCAAATTGGCAAAAAAAAGCGTTGCTGATTTTTCCTGGAAAATACACTAAAAAACCTACGAGCCGTTCCCGAGTAATCCCATCTTCTCCAAACTGGCCAAAAAAAAGCGTTGCTGATTTTTCCTGAAAAATACACTAAAAAACCTACGAGCCGTTCCCGAGTAATCACACCTTCTCCAAATTGGCCAAAAAAAAAGCGTTGCTGATTTTTCCTGGAAAATACACTAAAAATCTTACGAGCCGTTCCCGAGTAATCCCATCTTCTCCAAATTGGCCAAAAAAGCGTTGTTGATTTTTCCTGGAAAATACACTAAAAATCTTACGAGCCGTTCCCGAGTAATCACACCTTCTCCAAATTGGCCAAAAAAAAGCGTTGCTGATTTTTCCTGGAAAATACACTAAAAAACCTACGAGCCGTTCCCGAGTAATCCCATCTTCTCCAAATTAGAAAAAAAAGCGTTGCTGATTTTTCCTGGAAAATACACTAAAAAACCTACGAGCCGTTCCCGAGTAATCCCATCTTCTCCAAATTGGCCAAAAAAAAGCGTTGCTGATTTTTCCTGAAAAATACACTAAAAAACCTACGAGCCGTTCCCGAGTAATCACACCTTCTCCAAATTGGCCAAAAAAAGCGTTGCTGATTTTTCCTGGAAAATACACTAAAAAACCTACGAGCCGTTCCCGAGTAATCCCATCTTCTCCAAATTGGCCAAAAAAAAGCGTTGCTGATTTTTCCTGAAAAATACACTAAAAAACCTACGAGCCGTTCCCGAGTAATCACACCTTCTCCAAATTGGCCAAAAAAAGCGTTGCTGATTTTTCCTGGAAAATACACTAAAAAACCTACGAGCCGTTCCCGAGTAATCACACCTTCTCCAAATTGGCCAAAAAAAGCGTTGCTGATTTTTCCTGGAAAATACACTAAAAAACCTACGAGCCGTTTCCGAGTAATCACACCTTCTCCAAATTAGAAAAAAAAGCGTTGCTGATTTTTCCTGGAAAAAGCATCAAAAATCTTACGAGCCGTTCCCGAGTAATCCCATCTTCTCCAAATTGGCCAAAAAAAAAGCGTTGCTGATTTTTCCTGGAAAATACACTAAAAAACCTACGAGCCGTTCCCGAGTAATCACACCTTCTCCAAATTAGAAAAAAAAAGCGTTGCACATTTTTCCTGGAAAATACACTAAAAATCTTACGAGCCGTTCCGGAGTAATCACACTTTCTCCAAATTGGCAAAAAAAAGCGTTGCTGATTTTTCCTGGAAAATACACTAAAAAACCTACGAGCCGTTCCCGAGTAATCCCATCTTCTCCAAATTAGAAAAAAAAAGCGTTGCTGATTTTTCCTGGAAATTACACTAAAAATCCTACGAGCCGTTCCCGAGTAATCACACCTTCTCCAAATTGGCCAAAAAAAGCGTTGCACATTTTTCCTGGAAAATACACTAAAAAACCTACGAGCCGTTCCGGAGTAATCACACTTTCTCCAAATTGGCAAAAAAAAGCGTTGCTGATTTTTCCTGGAAAATACACAAAAAATCCTACGAGCCGTTCCCGAGTAATCACACCTTCTCCAAATTGGCCAAAAAAAAGCGTTGCTGATTTTTCCTGAAAAATATATTAAAAATCTTACGAGCCGTTCCCGAGTAATCACACCTTCTCCAAATTGGCCAAAAAAAGCGTTGTTGATTTTTCCTGGAAAATACACAAAAAATCCTACGAGCCGTTCCCGAGTAATCACACCTTCTCCAAATTGGCCAAAAAAAAGCGTTGCTGATTTTTCCTGGAAAATACACTAAAAAACCTACGAGCCGTTCCCGAGTAATCACACCTTCTCCAAATTAGAAAAAAAAGCGTTGCTGATTTTTCCTGGAAAATACACTAAAAAACCTACGAGCCGTTCCCGAGTAATCACACCTTCTCCAAATTGGCCAAAAAAAAGCGTTGCTGATTTTTCCTGGAAAATACACTAAAAAACCTACGAGCCGTTTCCGAGTAATCACACCTTCTCCAAATTAGAAAAAAAAGCGTTGCTGATTTTTCCTGGAAAAAGCATCAAAAATCTTACGAGCCGTTCCCGAGTAATCCCATCTTCTCCAAATTGGCCAAAAAAAAGCGTTGCTGATTTTTCCTGGAAAATACACTAAAAAACCTACGAGCCGTTCCCGAGTAATCACACCTTCTCCAAATTAGAAAAAAAAAGCGTTGCACATTTTTCCTGGAAAATACACTAAAAATCTTACGAGCCGTTCCGGAGTAATCACACTTTCTCCAAATTGGCAAAAAAAAGCGTTGCTGATTTTTCCTGGAAAATACACAAAAAATCCTACGAGCCGTTCCCGAGTAATCACACCATCACCAAATTGGCCAAAAAAAAGCGTTGCTGATTTTTCCTGGAAAATACACTAAAAAACCTACGAGCCGTTCCCGAGTAATCACACCTTCTCCAAATTAGAAAAAAAAGCGTTGCTGATTTTTCCTGGAAAATACACTAAAAAACCTACGAGCCGTTCCCGAGTAATCACACCTTCTCCAAATTAGAAAAAAAAGCGTTGCTGATTTTTCCTGAAAAATACACTAAAAAACCTACGAGCCGTTCCCAAGTAATCACATCTTCTCCAAATTGGCCAAAAAAAGCGTTGTTGATTTTTCCTGGAAAATACACTAAAAATCTTACGAGCCGTTTCCGAGTAATCACACCTTCTCCAAATTGGCCAAAAAAAGCGTTGCTGATTTTTCCTGAAAAATACACTAAAAATCTTACGAGCCGTTCCCGAGTAATCACACCTTCTCCAAATTGGCCAAAAAAAGCGTTGCTGATTTTTCCTGAAAAATACACTAAAAAACCTACGAGCCGTTCCCGAGTAATCACACCTTCTCCAAATTAGAAAAAAAAGCGTTGCTGATTTTTCCTGAAAAATACACTAAAAAACCTACGAGCCGTTCCCGAGTAATCACATCTTCTCCAAATTGGCCAAAAAAAGCGTTGTTGATTTTTCCTGGAAAATACACTAAAAATCTTACGAGCCGTTTCCGAGTAATCACACCTTCTCCAAATTGGCCAAAAAAAGCGTTGCTGATTTTTCCTGAAAAATACACTAAAAATCTTACGAGCCGTTCCCGAGTAATCACACCTTCTCCAAATTGGCCAAATAAAGCGTTGCTGATTTTTCCTGAAAAATACACTAAAAAACCTACGAGCCGTTCCCGAGTAATCCCATCTTCTCCAAATTAGAAAAAAAAGCGTTGCTGATTTTTCCTGGAAATTACACTAAAAATCCTACGAGCCGTTCCCGAGTAATCACACCTTCTCCAAATTGGCCAAAAAAAGCGTTGCACATTTTTCCTGGAAAATACACTAAAAAACCTACGAGCCGTTCCGGAGTAATCACACTTTCTCCAAATTGGCAAAAAAAAGCGTTGCTGATTTTTCCTGGAAAATACACAAAAAATCCTACGAGCCGTTCCCGAGTAATCACACCTTCTCCAAATTGGCCAAAAAAAAGCGTTGCTGATTTTTCCTGGAAAATATATTAAAAATCTTACGAGCCGTTCCCGAGTAATCACACCTTCTCCAAATTGGCCAAAAAAAGCGTTGTTGATTTTTCCTGGAAAATACACAAAAAATCCTACGAGCCGTTCCCGAGTAACCACACCTTCTCCAAATTGGCCAAAAAAAAGCGTTGCTGATTTTTCCTGGAAAATACACTAAAAAACCTACGAGCCGTTCCCGAGTAATCACACCTTCTCCAAATTAGAAAAAAAAGCGTTGCTGATTTTTCCTGGAAAATACACTAAAAAACCTACGAGCCGTTCCCGAGTAATCACACCTTCTGCAAATTGGCCAAAAAAAGCGTTGCTGATTTTTCCTGGAAAATACACTAAAAAACCTACGAGCCGTTTCCGAGTAATCACACCTTCTCCAAATTAGAAAAAAAAGCGTTGCTGATTTTTCCTGGAAAAAGCATCAAAAATCTTACGAGCCGTTCCCGAGTAATCCCATCTTCTCCAAATTGGCCAAAAAAAAGCGTTGCTGTTTTTTCCTGGAAAATACACTAAAAAACCTACGAGCCGTTCCCGAGTAATCACACCTTCTCCAAATTAGAAAAAAAAAGCGTTGCACATTTTTCCTGGAAAATACACTAAAAATCTTACGAGCCGTTCCGGAGTAATCACACTTTCTCCAAATTGGCAAAAAAAAGCGTTGCTGATTTTTCCTGGAAAATACACAAAAAATCCTACGAGCCGTTCCCGAGTAATCACACCTTCTCCAAATTGGCCAAAAAAAAGCGTTGCTGATTTTTCCTGGAAAATACACTAAAAAACCTACGAGCCGTTCCCGAGTAATCACACCTTCTCCAAATTAGAAAAAAAAGCGTTGCTGATTTTTCCTGGAAAATACACTAAAAAACCTACGAGCCGTTCCCGAGTAATCACACCTTCTCCAAATTAGAAAAAAAAAGCGTTGCTGATTTTTCCTGAAAAATACACTAAAAAACCTACGAGCCGTTCCCGAGTAATCACATCTTCTCCAAATTGGCCAAAAAAAGCGTTGTTGATTTTTCCTGGAAAATACACTAAAAATCTTACGAGCCGTTCCCGAGTAATCACACCTTCTCCAAATTGGCCAAAAAAAGCGTTGCTGATTTTTCCTGAAAAATACACTAAAAAACCTACGAGCCGTTCCCGAGTAATCCCATCTTCTCCAAATTAGAAAAAAAAGCGTTGCTGATTTTTCCTGGAAATTACACTAAAAATCCTACGAGCCGTTCCCGAGTAATCACACCTTCTCCAAATTGGCCAAAAAAAGCGTTGCACATTTTTCCTGGAAAATACACTAAAAAACCTACGAGCCGTTCCGGAGTAATCACACTTTCTCCAAATTGGCAAAAAAAAGCGTTGCTGATTTTTCCTGGAAAATACACAAAAAATCCTACGAGCCGTTCCCGAGTAATCACACCTTCTCCAAATTGGCCAAAAAAAAAGCGTTGCTGATTTTTCCTGGAAAATATATTAAAAATCTTACGAGCCGTTCCCGAGTAATCACACCTTCTCCAAATTGGCCAAAAAAAGCGTTGTTGATTTTTCCTGGAAAATACACAAAAAATCCTACGAGCCGTTCCCGAGTAATCACACCTTCTCCAAATTGGCCAAAAAAAAGCGTTGCTGATTTTTCCTGGAAAATACACTAAAAAACCTACGAGCCGTTCCCGAGTAATCACACCTTCTCCAAATTAGAAAAAAAAGCGTTGCTGATTTTTCCTGGAAAATACACTAAAAAACCTACGAGCCGTTCCCGAGTAATCACACCTTCTCCAAATTGGCCAAAAAAAGCGTTGCTGATTTTTCCTGGAAAATACACTAAAAAACCTACGAGCCGTTTCCGAGTAATCACACCTTCTCCAAATTAGAAAAAAAAGCGTTGCTGATTTTTCCTGGAAAAAGCATCAAAAATCTTACGAGCCGTTCCCGAGTAATCCCATCTTCTCCAAATTGGCCAAAAAAAAGCGTTGCTGATTTTTCCTGGAAAATACACTAAAAAACCTACGAGCCGTTCCCGAGTAATCACACCTTCTCCAAATTAGAAAAAAAAAAGCGTTGCACATTTTTCCTGGAAAATACACTAAAAATCTTACGAGCCGTTCCGGAGTAATCACACTTTCTCCAAATTGGCAAAAAAAGCGTTGCTGATTTTTCCTGGAAAATACACAAAAAATCCTACGAGCCGTTCCCGAGTAATCACACCTTCTCCAAATTGGCCAAAAAAAGCGTTGCTGATTTTTCCTGGAAAATACACTAAAAAACCTACGAGCCGTTCCCGAGTAATCACACCTTCTCCAAATTAGAAAAAAAAGCGTTGCTGATTTTTCCTGGAAAATACACTAAAAAACCTACGAGCCGTTCCCGAGTAATCACACCTTCTCCAAATTAGAAAAAAAAAGCGTTGCACATTTTTCCTGGAAAATACACTAAAAATCTTACGAGCCGTTCCGGAGTAATCACACTTTCTCCAAATTGGCAAAAAAAAGCGTTGCTGATTTTTCCTGGAAAATACACAAAAAATCCTACGAGCCGTTCCCGAGTAATCACACCTTCTCCAAATTGGCCAAAAAAAAGCGTTGCTGATTTTTCCTGGAAAATACACTAAAAAACCTACGAGCCGTTCCCGAGTAATCACACCTTCTCCAAATTAGAAAAAAAAGCGTTGCTGATTTTTCCTGAAAAATACACTAAAAAACCTACGAGCCGTTCCCGAGTAATCACATCTTCTCCAAATTGGCCAAAAAAAGCGTTGTTGATTTTTCCTGGAAAATACACTAAAAATCTTACGAGCCGTTTCCGAGTAATCACACCTTCTCCAAATTGGCCAAAAAAAGCGTTGCTGATTTTTCCTGAAAAATACACTAAAAATCTTACGAGCCGTTCCCGAGTAATCACACCTTCACCAAATTGGCCAAAAAAAGCGTTGCTGATTTTTCCTGAAAAATACACTAAAAAACCTACGAGCCGTTCCCGAGTAATCACACCTTCTCCAAATTAGAAAAAAAAGCGTTGCTGATTTTTCCTGAAAAATACACTAAAAAACCTACGAGCCGTTCCCGAGTAATCCCATCTTCTCCAAATTAGAAAAAAAAGCGTTGCTGATTTTTCCTGAAAAATACACTAAAAAACCTACGAGCCGTTCCCGAGTAATCCCATCTTCTCCAAATTAGAAAAAAAAGCGTTGCTGATTTTTCCTGAAAAATACACTAAAAAACCTACGAGCCGTTCCCGAGTAATCACACCTTCTCCAAATTAGAAAAAAAAGCGTTGCTGATTTTTCCTGAAAAATACACTAAAAAACCTACGAGCCGTTCCCGAGTAATCCCATCTTCTCCAAATTAGAAAAAAAAGCGTTGCTGATTTTTCCTGAAAAATACACTAAAAAACCTACGAGCCGTTCCCGAGTAATCACATCTTCTCCAAATTGGCCAAAAAAAGCGTTGTTGATTTTTCCTGGAAAATACACTAAAAATCTTACGAGCCGTTTCCGAGTAATCACATCTTCTCCAAATTGGCCAAAAAAAGCGTTGTTGATTTTTCCTGGAAAATACACTAAAAATCTTACGAGCCGTTTCCGAGTAATCACACCTTCTCCAAATTGGCCAAAAAAAGCGTTGCTGATTTTTCCTGAAAAATACACTAAAAATCTTACGAGCCGTTCCCGAGTAATCACACCTTCTCCAAATTAGAAAAAAAAGCGTTGCTGATTTTTCCTGAAAAATACACTAAAAAACCTACGAGCCGTTCCCGAGTAATCCCATCTTCTCCAAATTAGAAAAAAAAGCGTTGCTGATTTTTCCTGGAAATTACACTAAAAATCCTACGAGCCGTTCCCGAGTAATCACACCTTCTCCAAATTGGCCAAAAAAAGCGTTGCACATTTTTCCTGGAAAATACACTAAAAAACCTACGAGCCGTTCCGGAGTAATCACACTTTCTCCAAATTGGCAAAAAAAAGCGTTGCTGATTTTTCCTGGAAAATACACAAAAAATCCTACGAGCCGTTCCCGAGTAATCACACCTTCTCCAAATTGGCCAAAAAAAAGCGTTGCTGATTTTTCCTGGAAAATATATTAAAAATCTTACGAGCCGTTCCCGAGTAATCACACCTTCTCCAAATTGGCCAAAAAAAGCGTTGTTGATTTTTCCTGGAAAATACACAAAAAAACCTACGAGCCGTTCCCGAGTAATCACACCTTCTCCAAATTAGAAAAAAAAGCGTTGCTGATTTTTCCTGGAAAATACACTAAAAAACCTACGAGCCGTTCCCGAGTAATCACACCTTCTCCAAATTGGCCAAAAAAAGCGTTGCTGATTTTTCCTGGAAAATACACTAAAAAACCTACGAGCCGTTTCCGAGTAATCACACCTTCTCCAAATTAGAAAAAAAAGCGTTGCTGATTTTTCCTGGAAAATACACTAAAAAACCTACGAGCCGTTCCCGAGTAATCACACCTTCTCCAAATTGGCCAAAAAAAAGCGTTGCTGATTTTTCCTGGAAAATACACTAAAAAACCTACGAGCCGTTCCCGAGTAATCACACCTTCTCCAAATTAGAAAAAAAAAGCGTTGCACATTTTTCCTGGAAAATACACTAAAAATCTTACGAGCCGTTCCGGAGTAATCACACTTTCTCCAAATTGGCAAAAAAAAGCGTTGCTGATTTTTCCTGGAAAATACACAAAAAATCCTACGAGCCGTTCCCGAGTAATCACACCTTCTCCAAATTGGCCAAAAAAAAGCGTTGCTGATTTTTCCTGGAAAATACACTAAAAAACCTACGAGCCGTTCCCGAGTAATCACACCTTCTCCAAATTAGAAAAAAAGCGTTGCTGATTTTTCCTGGAAAATACACTAAAAAACCTACGAGCCGTTCCCGAGTAATCACACCTTCTCCAAATTAGAAAAAAAAGCGTTGCTGATTTTTCCTGAAAAATACACTAAAAAACCTACGAGCCGTTCCCGAGTAATCACATCTTCTCCAAATTGGCCAAAAAAAGCGTTGTTGATTTTTCCTGGAAAATACACTAAAAATCTTACGAGCCGTTTCCGAGTAATCACACCTTCTCCAAATTGGCCAAAAAAAGCGTTGCTGATTTTTCCTGAAAAATACACTAAAAATCTTACGAGCCGTTCCCGAGTAATCACACCTTCTCCAAATTGGCCAAAAAAAGCGTTGCTGATTTTTCCTGAAAAATACACTAAAAAACCTACGAGCCGTTCCCGAGTAATCACACCTTCTCCAAATTAGAAAAAAAAGCGTTGCTGATTTTTCCTGAAAAATACACTAAAAAACCTACGAGCCGTTCCCGAGTAATCACATCTTCTCCAAATTGGCCAAAAAAAGCGTTGTTGATTTTTCCTGGAAAATACACTAAAAATCTTACGAGCCGTTTCCGAGTAATCACACCTTCTCCAAATTGGCCAAAAAAAGCGTTGCTGATTTTTCCTGAAAAATACACTAAAAATCTTACGAGCCGTTCCCGAGTAATCACACCTTCTCCAAATTGGCCAAAAAAAGCGTTGCTGATTTTTCCTGAAAAATACACTAAAAAACCTACGAGCCGTTCCCGAGTAATCCCATCTTCTCCAAATTGGCCAAAAAAAAGCGTTGCTGATTTTTCCTGGAAATTACACTAAAAATCCTACGAGCCGTTCCCGAGTAATCACACCTTCTCCAAATTGGCCAAAAAAAGCGTTGCACATTTTTCCTGGAAAATACACTAAAAAACCTACGAGCCGTTCCGGAGTAATCACACTTTCTCCAAATTGGCAAAAAAAAGCGTTGCTGATTTTTCCTGGAAAATACACTAAAAATCTTACGAGTTCCCGAGTAATCCCATCTTCTCCAAATTGGCCAAAAAAAAGCGTTGCTGATTTTTCCTGGAAAATACACTAAAAAACCTACGAGCCGTTCCCGAGTAATCACACCTTCTCCAAATTAGAAAAAAAAGCGTTGCACATTTTTCCTGGAAAATACACTAAAAATCTTACGAGCCGTTTCCGAGTAATCACACCTTCTCCAAATTGGCCAAAAAAAGCGTTGCTGATTTTTCCTGGAAAATACACTAAAAAACCTACGAGCCGTTTCCGAGTAATCACACCTTCTCTAAATTAGAAAAAAAGCGTTGCTGATTTTTCCTGGAAAAAGCATCAAAAATCTTACGAGCCGTTCCCGAGTAATCCCATCTTCTCCAAATTGGCCAAAAAAAAGCGTTGTTGATTTTTCCTGGAAAATACACTAAAAATCTTACGAGCCGTTTCCGAGTAATCACACCTTCTCCAAATTGGCCAAAAAAAGCGTTGCTGATTTTTCCTGAAAAATACACTAAAAATCTTACGAGCCGTTCCCGAGTAATCACACCTTCTCCAAATTGGCCAAAAAAAGCGTTGCTGATTTTTCCTGAAAAATACACTAAAAATCCTACGAGCCGTTTCCGAGTAATCACACCTTCTCCAAATTAGAAAAAAAAGCGTTGCTGATTTTTCCTGGAAAAAGCATAAAAAATCTTACGAGCCTTCTCCAAATTGGCCAAAAAAAGCGTTGCTGATTTTTCCTGAAAAATACACTAAAAATCTTACGAGCCGTTCCCGAGTAATCACACCTTCTCCAAATTGGCCAAAAAAAGCGTTGCTGATTTTTCCTGAAAAATACACTAAAAATCCTACGAGCCGTTCCCGAGTAATCCCATCTTCTCCAAATTGGCCAAAAAAAAGCGTTGCTGATTTTTCCTGGAAATTACACTAAAAATCCTACGAGCCGTTCCCGAGTAATCACACCTTCTCCAAATTGGCCAAAAAAAGCGTTGCACATTTTTCCTGGAAAATACACTAAAAAACCTACGAGCCGTTCCGGAGTAATCACACTTTCTCCAAATTGGCAAAAAAAAGCGTTGCTGATTTTTCCTGGAAAATACACTAAAAATCTTACGAGCCGTTCCCGAGTAATCACACCTTCTCCAAATTGGCCAAAAAAAGCGTTGCTGATTTTTCCTGAAAAATATATTAAAAATCTTACGAGCCGTTCCCGAGTAATCACACCTTCTCCAAATTGGCCAAAAAAAGCGTTGTTGATTTTTCCTGGAAAATACACAAAAAATCCTACGAGCCGTTCCCGAGTAATCACACCTTCTCCAAATTGGCCAAAAAAAAGCGTTGCTGATTTTTCCTGAAAAATACACTAAAAATCTTACGAGCCGTTCCCGAGTAATCACACCTTCTCCAAATTGGCCAAAAAAAGCGTTGCTGATTTTTCCTGAAAAATACACTAAAAATCCTACGAGCCGTTCCCGAGTAATCACACCTTCTCCAAATTGGCCAAAAAAAGCGTTGCTGATTTTTCCTGGAAAATACACTAAAAAACCTACGAGCCGTTCCCGAGTAATCCCATCTTCTCCAAATTGGCCAAAAAAAAGCGTTGCTGATTTTTCCTGAAAAATACACTAAAAAACCTACGAGCCGTTCCCGTGTAATCACATCTTCTCCAAATTGGCCAAAAAAAGCGTTGTTGATTTTTCCTGGAAAATACACTAAAAATCTTACGAGCCGTTTCCGAGTAATCACACCTTCTCCAAATTGGCCAAAAAAAGCGTTGCTGATTTTTCCTGAAAAATACACTAAAAATCTTACGAGCCGTTCCCGAGTAATCACACCTTCTCCAAATTGGCCAAAAAAAGCGTTGCTGATTTTTCCTGAAAAATACACTAAAAAACCTACGAGCCGTTCCCGAGTAATCCCATCTTCTCCAAATTAGAAAAAAAAGCGTTGCTGATTTTTCCTGGAAATTACACTAAAAATCCTACGAGCCGTTCCCGAGTAATCACACCTTCTCCAAATTGGCCAAAAAAAGCGTTGCACATTTTTCCTGGAAAATACACTAAAAAACCTACGAGCCGTTCCGGAGTAATCACACTTTCTCCAAATTGGCAAAAAAAAGCGTTGCTGATTTTTCCTGGAAAATACACTAAAAATCTTACGAGCCGTTCCCGAGTAATCACACCTTCTCCAAATTGGCCAAAAAAAGCGTTGCTGATTTTTCCTGAAAAATATATTAAAAATCTTACGAGCCGTTCCCGAGTAATCACACCTTCTCCAAATTGGCCAAAAAAAGCGTTGTTGATTTTTCCTGGAAAATACACAAAAAATCCTACGAGCCGTTCCCGAGTAATCACACCTTCTCCAAATTGGCCAAAAAAAAGCGTTGCTGATTTTTCCTGGAAAATACACTAAAAAACCTACGAGCCATTCCCGAGTAATCACACCTTCTCCAAATTAGAAAAAAAAGCGTTGCTGATTTTTCCTGGAAAATACACTAAAAAACCTACGAGCCGTTCCCGAGTAATCACACCTTCTCCAAATTGGCCAAAAAAAGCGTTGCTGATTTTTCCTGGAAAATACACTAAAAAACCTACGAGCCGTTTCCGAGTAATCACACCTTCTCCAAATTAGAAAAAAAAGCGTTGCTGATTTTTCCTGGAAAAAGCATCAAAAATCTTACGAGCCGTTCCCGAGTAATCCCATCTTCTCCAAATTGGCCAAAAAAAAGCGTTGCTGATTTTTCCTGGAAAATACACTAAAAAACCTACGAGCCGTTCCCGAGTAATCACACCTTCTCCAAATTAGAAAAAAAAGCGTTGCACATTTTTCCTGGAAAATACACTAAAAATCTTACGAGCCGTTTCCGAGTAATCACACCTTCTCCAAATTGGCCAAAAAAAGCGTTGCTGATTTTTCCTGGAAAATACACTAAAAAACCTACGAGCCGTTTCCGAGTAATCACACCTTCTCTAAATTAGAAAAAAAGCGTTGCTGATTTTTCCTGGAAAAAGCATCAAAAATCTTACGAGCCGTTCCCGAGTAATCCCATCTTCTCCAAATTGGCCAAAAAAAAGCGTTGTTGATTTTTCCTGGAAAATACACTAAAAATCTTACGAGCCGTTTCCGAGTAATCACACCTTCTCCAAATTGGCCAAAAAAAGCGTTGCTGATTTTTCCTGAAAAATACACTAAAAATCTTACGAGCCGTTCCCGAGTAATCACACCTTCTCCAAATTGGCCAAAAAAAGCGTTGCTGATTTTTCCTGAAAAATACACTAAAAATCCTACGAGCCGTTTCCGAGTAATCACACCTTCTCCAAATTAGAAAAAAAAGCGTTGCTGATTTTTCCTGGAAAAAGCATAAAAAATCTTACGAGCCTTCTCCAAATTGGCCAAAAAAAGCGTTGCTGATTTTTCCTGAAAAATACACTAAAAATCTTACGAGCCGTTCCCGAGTAATCACACCTTCTCCAAATTGGCCAAAAAAAGCGTTGCTGATTTTTCCTGAAAAATACACTAAAAATCCTACGAGCCGTTTCCGAGTAATCACACCTTCTCCAAATTAGAAAAAAAAGCGTTGCTGATTTTTCCTGGAAATTACACTAAAAATCCTACGAGCCGTTCCCGAGTAATCACACCTTCTCCAAATTGGCCAAAAAAAGCGTTGCACATTTTTCCTGGAAAATACACTAAAAAACCTACGAGCCGTTCCGGAGTAATCACACTTTCTCCAAATTGGCAAAAAAAAGCGTTGCTGATTTTTCCTGGAAAATACACTAAAAATCTTACGAGCCGTTCCCGAGTAATCACACCTTCTCCAAATTGGCCAAAAAAAGCGTTGCTGATTTTTCCTGAAAAATATATTAAAAATCTTACGAGCCGTTCCCGAGTAATCACACCTTCTCCAAATTGGCCAAAAAAAGCGTTGTTGATTTTTCCTGGAAAATACACAAAAAATCCTACGAGCCGTTCCCGAGTAATCACACCTTCTCCAAATTGGCCAAAAAAAAGCGTTGCTGATTTTTCCTGGAAAATACACTAAAAAACCTACGAGCCGTTCCCGAGTAATCACACCTTCTCCAAATTGGCCAAAAAAAAGCGTTGCTGATTTTTCCTGGAAAATACACTAAAAAACCTACGAGCCGTTCCCGAGTAATCCCATCTTCTCCAAATTAGAAAAAAAAGCGTTGCTGATTTTTCCTAGAAAATACACTAAAAAACCTACGAGCCGTTCCCGAGTAATCCCATCTTCTCCAAATTGGCCAAAAAAAAGCGTTGCTGATTTTTCCTGAAAAATACACTAAAAAACCTACGAGCCGTTCCCGAGTAATCACACCTTCTCCAAATTGGCCAAAAAAAGCGTTGCTGATTTTTCCTGGAAAATACACTAAAAAACCTACGAGCCGTTCCCGAGTAATCCCATCTTCTCCAAATTGGCCAAAAAAAAGCCTTGCTGATTTTTCCTGAAAAATACACTAAAAAACCTACGAGCCGTTCCCGAGTAATCACACCTTCTCCAAATTGGCCAAAAAAAGCGTTGCTGATTTTTCCTGGAAAATACACTAAAAAACCTACGAGCCGTTCCCGAGTAATCACACCTTCTCCAAATTGGCCAAAAAAAGCGTTGCTGATTTTTCCTGGAAAATACACTAAAAAACCTACGAGCCGTTTCCGAGTAATCACACCTTCTCCAAATTAGAAAAAAAAGCGTTGCTGATTTTTCCTGGAAAAAGCATCAAAAATCTTACGAGCCGTTCCCGAGTAATCCCATCTTCTCCAAATTGGCCAAAAAAAAGCGTTGCTGATTTTTCCTGGAAAATACACTAAAAAACCTACGAGCCGTTCCCGAGTAATCACACCTTCTCCAAATTAGAAAAAAAAAGCGTTGCACATTTTTCCTGGAAAATACACTAAAAATCTTACGAGCCGTTCCGGAGTAATCACACTTTCTCCAAATTGGGAAAAAAAAGCGTTGCTGATTTTTCCTGGAAAATACACTAAAAAACCTACGAGCCGTTCCCGAGTAATCCCATCTTCTCCAAATTAGAAAAAAAAGCGTTGCTGATTTTTCCTGGAAATTACACTAAAAATCCTACGAGCCGTTCCCGAGTAATCACACCTTCTCCAAATTGGCCAAAAAAAGCGTTGCACATTTTTCCTGGAAAATACACTAAAAAACCTACGAGCCGTTCCGGAGTAATCACACTTTCTCCAAATTGGCAAAAAAAAGCGTTGCTGATTTTTCCTGGAAAATACACAAAAAATCCTACGAGCCGTTCCCGAGTAATCACACCTTCTCCAAATTGGCCAAAAAAAAGCGTTGCTGATTTTTCCTGGAAAATATATTAAAAATCTTACGAGCCGTTCCCGAGTAATCACACCTTCTCCAAATTGGCCAAAAAAAAGCGTTGCTGATTTTTCCTGAAAAATATATTAAAAATCTTACGAGCCGTTCCCGAGTAATCACACCTTCTCCAAATTGGCCAAAAAAAGCGTTGTTGATTTTTCCTGGAAAATACACAAAAAATCCTACGAGCCGTTCCCGAGTAATCACACCTTCTCCAAATTGGCCAAAAAAAAGCGTTGCTGATTTTTCCTGGAAAATACACTAAAAAACCTACGAGCCGTTCCCGAGTAATCACACCTTCTCCAAATTAGAAAAAAAAGCGTTGCTGATTTTTCCTGGAAAATACACTAAAAAACCTACGAGCCGTTCCCGAGTAATCACACCTTCTCCAAATTGGCCAAAAAAAGCGTTGCTGATTTTTCCTGGAAAATACACTAAAAAACCTACGAGCCGTTTCCGAGTAATCACACCTTCTCCAAATTAGAAAAAAAAGCGTTGCTGATTTTTCCTGGAAAAAGCATCAAAAATCTTACGAGCCGTTCCCGAGTAATCCCATCTTCTCCAAATTGGCCAAAAAAAAGCGTTGCTGATTTTTCCTGGAAAATACACTAAAAAACCTACGAGCCGTTCCCGAGTAATCACACCTTCTCCAAATTAGAAAAAAAAAGCGTTGCACATTTTTCCTGGAAAATACACTAAAAATCTTACGAGCCGTTCCGGAGTAATCACACTTTCTCCAAATTGGCAAAAAAAAGCGTTGCTGATTTTGCTGGAAAATACACAAAAAATCCTACGAGCCGTTCCCGAGTAATCACACCTTCTCCAAATTGGCCAAAAAAAAGCGTTGCTGATTTTCCCTGGAAAATACACTAAAAAACCTACGAGCCGTTCCCGAGTAATCACACCTTCTCCAAATTAGAAAAAAAAGCGTTGCTGATTTTTCCTGGAAAATACACTAAAAAACCTACGAGCCGTTCCCGAGTAATCACACCTTCTCCAAATTAGAAAAAAAAGCGTTGCTGATTTTTCCTGAAAAATACACTAAAAAACCTACGAGCCGTTCCCGAGTAATCACATCTTCTCCAAATTGGCCAAAAAAAGCGTTGTTGATTTTTCCTGGAAAATACACTAAAAATCTTACGAGCCGTTTCCGAGTAATCACACCTTCTCCAAATTGGCCAAAAAAAAGCGTTGCTGATTTTTCCTGGAAATTACACTAAAAATCCTACGAGCCGTTCCCGAGTAATCACACCTTCTCCAAATTGGCCAAAAAAAAAGCGTTGCTGATTTTTCCTGGAAAATACACTAAAAATCTTACGAGCCGTTCCGGAGTAATCACACTTTCTCCAAATTGGCAAAAAAAAGCGTTGCTGATTTTTCCTGGAAAATACACTAAAAAACCTACGAGCCGTTCCCGAGTAATCCCATCTTCTCCAAATTAGAAAAAAAAGCGTTGCTGATTTTTCCTGGAAATTACACTAAAAATCCTACGAGCCGTTCCCGAGTAATCACACCTTCTCCAAATTGGCCAAAAAAAGCGTTGCACATTTTTCCTGGAAAATACACTAAAAAACCTACGAGCCGTTCCGGAGTAATCACACTTTCTCCAAATTGGCAAAAAAAAGCGTTGCTGATTTTTCCTGGAAAATACACAAAAAATCCTACGAGCCGTTCCCGAGTAATCACACCTTCTCCAAATTGGCCAAAAAAAAGCGTTGCTGATTTTTCCTGGAAAATACACAAAAAATCTTACGAGCCGTTTCCGAGTAATCACACCTTCTCCAAATTGGCCAAAAAAAGCGTTGCTGATTTTTCCTGAAAAATACACTAAAAAACCTACGAGCCGTTCGCGAGTAATCACACCTTCTCCAAATTGGCCAAAAAAAGCGTTGCTGATTTTTCCTGAAAAATACACTAAAAATCTTACGAGCCGTTCCCGAGTAATCACACCTTCTCCAAATTGGCCAAAAAAAGCGTTGCTGATTTTTCCTGAAAAATACACTAAAAAACCTACGAGCCGTTCCCGAGTAATCACACCTTCTCCAAATTAGAAAAAAAAGCGTTGCTGATTTTTCCTGAAAAATACACTAAAAAACCTACGAGCCGTTCCCGAGTAATCACATCTTCTCCAAATTGGCCAAAAAAAAGCGTTGTTGATTTTTCCTGGAAAATACACTAAAAATCTTACGAGCCGTTTCCGAGTAATCACACCTTCTCCAAATTGGCCAAAAAAAGCGTTGCTGATTTTTCCTGAAAAATACACTAAAAATCTTACGAGCCGTTCCCGAGTAATCACACCTTCTCCAAATTGGCCAAAAAAAGCGTTGCTGATTTTTCCTGAAAAATACACTAAAAAACCTACGAGCCGTTCCCGAGTAATCCCATCTTCTCCAAATTAGAAAAAAAAGCGTTGCTGATTTTTCCTGGAAATTACACTAAAAATCCTACGAGCCGTTCCCGAGTAATCACACCTTCTCCAAATTGGCCAAAAAAAGCGTTGCACATTTTTCCTGGAAAATACACTAAAAAACCTACGAGCCGTTCCGGAGTAATCACACTTTCTCCAAATTGGCCAAAAAAAGCGTTGTTGATTTTTCCTGGAAAATACACTAAAAATCTTACGAGCCGTTTCCGAGTAATCACACCTTCTCCAAATTGGCCAAAAAAAAGCGTTGCTGATTTTTCCTGGAAAATACACTAAAAATCCTACGAGCCGTTCCCGAGTAATCCCATCTTCTCCAAATTAGAAAAAAAAGCGTTGCTGATTTTTCCTGGAAAATACACTAAAAAACCTACGAGCCGTTCCGGAGTAATCACACTTTCTCCAAATTGGCCAAAAAAAGCGTTGTTGATTTTTCCTGGAAAATACACTAAAAAACCTACGAGCCGTTCCCGAGTAATCACACCTTCTCCAAATTGGCCAAAAAAAAGCGTTGCTGATTTTTCCTGGAAAATACACTAAAAAACCTACGAGCCGTTCCCGAGTAATCCCATCTTCTCCAAATTAGAAAAAAAAGCGTTGCTGATTTTTCCTGGAAAATACACTAAAAAACCTACGAGCCGTTCCCGAGTAATCCCATCTTCTCCAAATTGGCCAAAAAAAAGCGTTGCTGATTTTTCCTGAAAAATACACTAAAAAACCTACGAGCCGTTCCCGAGTAATCACACCTTCTCCAAATTGGCCAAAAAAAGCGTTGCTGATTTTTCCTGGAAAATACACAAAAAAACCTACGAGCCGTTCCCGAGTAATCCCATCTTCTCCAAATTTGCCAAAAAAAAAGCGTTGCTGATTTTTCCTGAAAAATACACTAAAAAACCTACGAGCCGTTCCCGAGTAATCACACCTTCTCCAAATTGGCCAAAAAAAGCGTTGCTGATTTTTCCTGGAAAATACACTAAAAAACCTACGAGCCGTTCCCGAGTAATCACACCTTCTCCAAATTGGCCAAAAAAAAGCGTTGCTGATTTTTCCTGGAAAATACACTAAAAATCCTACGAGCCGTTCCCGAGTAATCCCATCTTCTCCAAATTAGAAAAAAAAGCGTTGCTGATTTTTCCTGGAAAATACACTAAAAAACCTACGAGCCGTTCCGGAGTAATCACACTTTCTCCAAATTGGCCAAAAAAAGCGTTGTTGATTTTTCCTGGAAAATACACTAAAAAACCTACGAGCCGTTCCCGAGTAATCACACCTTCTCCAAATTGGCCAAAAAAAAGCGTTGCTGATTTTTCCTGGAAAATACACTAAAAAACCTACGAGCCGTTCCCGAGTAATCCCATCTTCTCCAAATTAGAAAAAAAAGCGTTGCTGATTTTTCCTGGAAAATACACTAAAAAACCTACGAGCCGTTCCCGAGTAATCCCATCTTCTCCAAATTGGCCAAAAAAAAGCGTTGCTGATTTTTCCTGAAAAATACACTAAAAAACCTACGAGCCGTTCCCGAGTAATCACACCTTCTCCAAATTGGCCAAAAAAAGCGTTGCTGATTTTTCCTGGAAATTACACTAAAAATCCTACGAGCCGTTCCCGAGTAATCACACCTTCTCCAAATTGGCCAAAAAAAGCGTTGCACATTTTTCCTGGAAAATACACTAAAAAACCTACGAGCCGTTCCGGAGTAATCACACTTTCTCCAAATTGGCCAAAAAAAGCGTTGTTGATTTTTCCTGGAAAATACACTAAAAATCTTACGAGCCGTTTCCGAGTAATCACACCTTCTCCAAATTGGCCAAAAAAAGCGTTGCTGATTTTTCCTGGAAATTACACTAAAAATCCTACGAGCCGTTCCCGAGTAATCACACCTTCTCCAAATTGGCCAAAAAAAAAGCGTTGCTGATTTTTCCTGGAAAATACACTAAAAATCTTACGAGCCGTTCCGGAGTAATCACACTTTCTCCAAATTGGCAAAAAAAAGCGTTGCTGATTTTTCCTGGAAAATACACTAAAAAACCTACGAGCCGTTCCCGAGTAATCCCATCTTCTCCAAATTAGAAAAAAAAGCGTTGCTGATTTTTCCTGGAAATTACACTAAAAATCCTACGAGCCGTTCCCGAGTAATCACACCTTCTCCAAATTGGCCAAAAAAAGCGTTGCACATTTTTCCTGGAAAATACACTAAAAAACCTACGAGCCGTTCCGGAGTAATCACACTTTCTCCAAATTGGCAAAAAAAAGCGTTGCTGATTTTTCCTGGAAAATACACAAAAAATCCTACGAGCCGTTCCCGAGTAATCACACCTTCTCCAAATTGGCCAAAAAAAAGCGTTGCTGATTTTTCCTGGAAAATACACAAAAAATCTTACGAGCCGTTTCCGAGTAATCACACCTTCTCCAAATTGGCCAAAAAAAGCGTTGCTGATTTTTCCTGAAAAATACACTAAAAAACCTACGAGCCGTTCCCGAGTAATCACACCTTCTCCAAATTGGCCAAAAAAAGCGTTGCTGATTTTTCCTGAAAAATACACTAAAAATCTTACGAGCCGTTCCCGAGTAATCACACCTTCTCCAAATTGGCCAAAAAAAGCGTTGCTGATTTTTCCTGAAAAATACACTAAAAAACCTACGAGCCGTTCCCGAGTAATCACACCTTCTCCAAATTAGAAAAAAAAGCGTTGCTGATTTTTCCTGAAAAATACACTAAAAAACCTACGAGCCGTTCCCGAGTAATCACATCTTCTCCAAATTGGCCAAAAAAAAGCGTTGTTGATTTTTCCTGGAAAATACACTAAAAATCTTACGAGCCGTTTCCGAGTAATCACACCTTCTCCAAATTGGCCAAAAAAAGCGTTGCTGATTTTTCCTGAAAAATACACTAAAAATCTTACGAGCCGTTCCCGAGTAATCACACCTTCTCCAAATTGGCCAAAAAAAGCGTTGCTGATTTTTCCTGAAAAATACACTAAAAAACCTACGAGCCGTTCCCGAGTAATCCCATCTTCTCCAAATTAGAAAAAAAAGCGTTGCTGATTTTTCCTGGAAATTACACTAAAAATCCTACGAGCCGTTCCCGAGTAATCACACCTTCTCCAAATTGGCCAAAAAAAGCGTTGCACATTTTTCCTGGAAAATACACTAAAAAACCTACGAGCCGTTCCGGAGTAATCACACTTTCTCCAAATTGGCCAAAAAAAGCGTTGTTGATTTTTCCTGGAAAATACACTAAAAATCTTACGAGCCGTTTCCGAGTAATCACACCTTCTCCAAATTGGCCAAAAAAAAGCGTTGCTGATTTTTCCTGGAAAATACACTAAAAATCCTACGAGCCGTTCCCGAGTAATCCCATCTTCTCCAAATTAGAAAAAAAAGCGTTGCTGATTTTTCCTGGAAAATACACTAAAAAACCTACGAGCCGTTCCGGAGTAATCACACTTTCTCCAAATTGGCCAAAAAAAGCGTTGTTGATTTTTCCTGGAAAATACACTAAAAAACCTACGAGCCGTTCCCGAGTAATCACACCTTCTCCAAATTGGCCAAAAAAAAGCGTTGCTGATTTTTCCTGGAAAATACACTAAAAAACCTACGAGCCGTTCCCGAGTAATCCCATCTTCTCCAAATTAGAAAAAAAAGCGTTGCTGATTTTTCCTGGAAAATACACTAAAAAACCTACGAGCCGTTCCCGAGTAATCCCATCTTCTCCAAATTGGCCAAAAAAAAGCGTTGCTGATTTTTCCTGAAAAATACACTAAAAAACCTACGAGCCGTTCCCGAGTAATCACACCTTCTCCAAATTGGCCAAAAAAAGCGTTGCTGATTTTTCCTGGAAAATACACAAAAAAACCTACGAGCCGTTCCCGAGTAATCCCATCTTCTCCAAATTTGCCAAAAAAAAAGCGTTGCTGATTTTTCCTGAAAAATACACTAAAAAACCTACGAGCCGTTCCCGAGTAATCACACCTTCTCCAAATTGGCCAAAAAAAGCGTTGCTGATTTTTCCTGGAAAATACACTAAAAAACCTACGAGCCGTTCCCGAGTAATCACACCTTCTCCAAATTGGCCAAAAAAAGCGTTGCTGATTTTTCCTGGAAAATACACTAAAAAACCTACGAGCCGTTTCCGAGTAATCACACCTTCTCCAAATTAGAAAAAAAAGCGTTGCTGATTTTTCCTGGAAAAAGCATCAAAAATCTTACGAGCCGTTGCCGAGTAATCCCATCTTCTCCAAATTGGCCAAAAAAAAGCGTTGCTGATTTTTCCTGGAAAATACACTAAAAAACCTACGAGCCGTTCCCGAGTAATCACACCTTCTCCAAATTAGAAAAAAAAAGCGTTGCACATTTTTCCTGGAAAATACACTAAAAATCTTACGAGCCGTTCCGGAGTAATCACACTTTCTCCAAATTGGCAAAAAAAAGCGTTGCTGATATTTCCTGGAAAATACACTAAAAAACCTACGAGCCGTTCCCGAGTAATCCCATCTTCTCCAAATTAGAAAAAAAACGTTGCTGATTTTTCCTGGAAATTACACTAAAAATCCTACGAGCCGTTCCCGAGTAATCACACCTTCTCCAAATTGGCCAAAAAAAGCGTTGCACATTTTTCCTGGAAAATACACTAAAAAACCTACGAGCCGTTCCGGAGTAATCACACTTTCTCCAAATTGGCAAAAAAAAGCATTGCTGATTTTTCCTGCAAAATACACAAAAAATCCTACGAGCCGTTCCCGAGTAATCACACCTTCTCCAAATTGGCCAAAAAAAAGCGTTGCTGATTTTTCTTGGAAAATATATTAAAAATCTTACGAGCCGTTCCCGAGTAATCACACCTTCTCCAAATTGGCCAAAAAAAAAGCGTTGCTGATTTTTCCTGAAAAATATATTAAAAATCTTACGAGCCGTTCCCGAGTAATCACACCTTCTCCAAATTGGCCAAAAAAAGCGTTGTTGATTTTTCCTGGAAAATACACAAAAAATCCTACGAGCCGTTCCCGAGTAATCACACCTTCTCCAAATTGGCCAAAAAAAAGCGTTGCTGATTTTTCCTGGAAAATACACTAAAAAACCTACGAGCCGTTCCCGAGTAATCACACCTTCTCCAAATTAGAAAAAAAAGCGTTGCTGATTTTTCCTGGAAAATACACTAAAAAACCTACGAGCCGTTTCCGAGTAATCACACCTTCTCCAAATTGGCCAAAAAAAGCGTTGCTGATTTTTCCTGGAAAATACACTAAAAAACCTACGAGCCGTTTCCGAGTAATCACACCTTCTCCAAATTAGAAAAAAAAGCGTTGCTGATTTTTCCTGGAAAAAGCATCAAAAATCTTACGAGCCGTTCCCGAGTAATCCCATCTTCTCCAAATTGGCCAAAAAAAAGCGTTGCTGATTTTTCCTGGAAAATACACTAAAAAACCTACGAGCCGTTCCCGAGTAATCACACCTTCTCCAAATTAGAAAAAAAAAAGCGTTGCACATTTTTCCTGGAAAATACACTAAAAATCTTACGAGCCGTTCCGGAGTAATCACACTTTCTCCAAATTGGCAAAAAAAAAGCGTTGCTGATTTTTCCTGGAAAATACACTAAAAAAACCTACGAGCCGTTCCCGAGTAATCCCATCTTCTCCAAATTGGCCAAAAAAAAGCGTTGCTGATTTTTCCTGAAAAATACACTAAAAAACCTACGAGCCGTTCCCGAGTAATCACATCTTCTCCAAATTGGCCAAAAAAAGCGTTGTTGATTTTTCCTGGAAAATACACTAAAAATCTTACGAGCCGTTTCCGAGTAATCACACCTTCTCCAAATTGGCCAAAAAAAAGCGTTGCTGATTTTTTCCTGAAAAATACACTAAAAATCTTACGAGCCGTTCCCGAGTAATCACACCTTCTCCAAATTGGCCAAAAAAAGCGTTGCTGATTTTTCCTGAAAAATACACTAAAAAACCTACGAGCCGTTCCCGAGTAATCCCATCTTCTCCAAATTAGAAAAAAAAGCGTTGCTGATTTTTCCTGGAAATTACACTAAAAATCCTACGAGCCGTTCCCGAGTAATCACACCTTCTCCAAATTGGCCAAAAAAAGCGTTGTTGATTTTTCCTGGAAAATACACTAAAAATCTTACGAGCCGTTTCCGAGTAATCACACCTTCTCCAAATTGGCCAAAAAAAGCGTTGCTGATTTTTCCTGAAAAATACACTAAAAGTCTTACGAGCCGTTCCCGAGTAATCACACCTTCTCCAAATTGGCCAAAAAAAGCGTTGCTGATTTTTCCTGAAAAATACACTAAAAAACCTACGAGCCGTTCCCGAGTAATCCCATCTTCTCCAAATTAGAAAAAAAAGCGTTGCTGATTTTTCCTGGAAATTACACTAAAAATCCTACGAGCCGTTCCCGAGTAATCACACCTTCTCCAAATTGGCCAAAAAAAGCGTTGCTGATTTTTCCTGAAAAATACACTAAAAAACCTACGAGCCGTTCCCGAGTAATCCCATCTTCTCCAAATTAGAAAAAAAAAGCGTTGCTGATTTTTCCTGGAAATTACACTAAAAATCCTACGAGCCGTTCCCGAGTAATCACACCTTCTCCAAATTGGCCAAAAAAAGCGTTGCACTTTTTTCCTGGAAAATACACTAAAAAACCTACGAGCCGTTCCGGAGTAATCACACTTTCTCCAAATTGGCAAAAAAAAGCGTTGGTGATTTTTCCTGGAAAATACACTAAAAAACCTACGAGCCGTTCCGGAGTAATCACACTTTCTCCAAATTGGCAAAAAAAAGCGTTGGTGATTTTTCCTGGAAAATACACTAAAAATCTTACGAGCCGTTCCCGAGTAATCACACCTTCTCCAAATTGGCCAAAAAAAGCGTTGCTGATTTTTCCTGGAAAATACACTAAAAAACCTACGAGCCGTTTCCGAGTAATCACACCTTCTCCAAATTAGAAAAAAAAGCGTTGCTGATTTTTCCTGGAAAAAGCATCAAAAATCTTACGAGCCGTTGCCGAGTAATCCCATCTTCTCCAAATTGGCCAAAAAAAAGCGTTGCTGATTTTTCCTGGAAAATACACTAAAAAACCTACGAGCCGTTCCCGAGTAATCACACCTTCTCCAAATTAGAAAAAAAAAGCGTTGCACATTTTTCCTGGAAAATACACTAAAAATCTTACGAGCCGTTCCGGAGTAATCACACTTTCTCCAAATTGGCAAAAAAAAGCGTTGCTGATATTTCCTGGAAAATACACTAAAAAACCTACGAGCCGTTCCCGAGTAATCCCATCTTCTCCAAATTAGAAAAAAAACGTTGCTGATTTTTCCTGGAAATTACACTAAAAATCCTACGAGCCGTTCCCGAGTAATCACACCTTCTCCAAATTGGCCAAAAAAAGCGTTGCACATTTTTCCTGGAAAATACACTAAAAAACCTACGAGCCGTTCCGGAGTAATCACACTTTCTCCAAATTGGCAAAAAAAAGCATTGCTGATTTTTCCTGCAAAATACACAAAAAATCCTACGAGCCGTTCCCGAGTAATCACACCTTCTCCAAATTGGCCAAAAAAAAGCGTTGCTGATTTTTCCTGGAAAATACACTAAAAAACCTACGAGCCGTTCCCGAGTAATCACACCTTCTCCAAATTAGAAAAAAAAGCGTTGCTGATTTTTCCTGGAAAATACACTAAAAAACCTACGAGCCGTTTCCGAGTAATCACACCTTCTCCAAATTGGCCAAAAAAAGCGTTGCTGATTTTTCCTGGAAAATACACTAAAAAACCTACGAGCCGTTTCCGAGTAATCACACCTTCTCCAAATTAGAAAAAAAAGCGTTGCTGATTTTTCCTGGAAAATACACTAAAAAACCTACGAGCCGTTTCCGAGTAATCACACCTTCTCCAAATTAGAAAAAAAAGCGTTGCTGATTTTTCCTGGAAAAAGCATCAAAAATCTTACGAGCCGTTCCCGAGTAATCCCATCTTCTCCAAATTGGCCAAAAAAAAGCGTTGCTGATTTTTCCTGGAAAATACACTAAAAAACCTACGAGCCGTTCCCGAGTAATCACACCTTCTCCAAATTAGAAAAAAAAAGCGTTGCACATTTTTCCTGGAAAATACACTAAAAATCTTACGAGCCGTTCCGGAGTAATCACACTTTCTCCAAATTGGCAAAAAAAAGCGTTGCTGATTTTTCCTGGAAAATACACTAAAAAACCTACGAGCCGTTCCCGAGTAATCCCATCTTCTCCAAATTGGCCAAAAAAAAGCGTTGCTGATTTTTCCTGAAAAATACACTAAAAAACCTACGAGCCGTTCCCGAGTAATCACATCTTCTCCAAATTGGCCAAAAAAAGCGTTGTTGATTTTTCCTGGAAAATACACTAAAAATCTTACGAGCCGTTTCCGAGTAATCACACCTTCTCCAAATTGGCCAAAAAAAAGCGTTGCTGATTTTTCCTGAAAAATACACTAAAAATCTTACGAGCCGTTCCCGAGTAATCACACCTTCTCCAAATTGGCCAAAAAAAGCGTTGCTGATTTTTCCTGAAAAATACACTAAAAAACCTACGAGCCGTTCCCGAGTAATCCCATCTTCTCCAAATTAGAAAAAAAAGCGTTGCTGATTTTTCCTGGAAATTACACTAAAAATCCTACGAGCCGTTCCCGAGTAATCACACCTTCTCCAAATTGGCCAAAAAAAGCGTTGTTGATTTTTCCTGGAAAATACACTAAAAATCTTACGAGCCGTTTCCGAGTAATCACACCTTCTCCAAATTGGCCAAAAAAAGCGTTGCTGATTTTTCCTGAAAAATACACTAAAAGTCTTACGAGCCGTTCCCGAGTAATCACACCTTCTCCAAATTGGCCAAAAAAAGCGTTGCTGATTTTTCCTGAAAAATACACTAAAAAACCTACGAGCCGTTCCCGAGTAATCCCATCTTCTCCAAATTAGAAAAAAAAGCGTTGCTGATTTTTCCTGGAAATTACACTAAAAATCCTACGAGCCGTTCCCGAGTAATCACACCTTCTCCAAATTGGCCAAAAAAAGCGTTGCTGATTTTTCCTGAAAAATACACTAAAAAACCTACGAGCCGTTCCCGAGTAATCCCATCTTCTCCAAATTAGAAAAAAAAGCGTTGCTGATTTTTCCTGGAAATTACACTAAAAATCCTACGAGCCGTTCCCGAGTAATCACACCTTCTCCAAATTGGCCAAAAAAAGCGTTGCACTTTTTTCCTGGAAAATACACTAAAAAACCTACGAGCCGTTCCGGAGTAATCACACTTTCTCCAAATTGGCAAAAAAAAGCGTTGGTGATTTTTCCTGGAAAATACACTAAAAATCTTACGAGCCGTTCCCGAGTAATCACACCTTCTCCAAATTGGCCAAAAAAAGCGTTGCTGATTTTTCCTGAAAAATATATTAAAAATCTTACGAGCCGTTCCCGAGTAATCACACCTTCTCCAAATTGGCCAAAAAAAGCGTTGTTGATTTTTCCTGGAAAATACACAAAAAATCCTACGAGCCGTTCCCGAGTAATCACACCTTCTCCAAATTGGCCAAAAAAAAGCGTTGCTGATTTTTCCTGGAGAATACACTAAAAAACCTACGAGCCGTTCCCGAGTAATCACACCTTCTCCAAATTAGAAAAAAAAGCGTTGCTGATTTTTCCTGGAAAATACACTAAAAAACCTACGAGCCGTTCCCGAGTAATCACACCTTCTCCAAATTGGCCAAAAAAAGCGTTGCTGATTTTTCCTGGAAAATACACTAAAAAACCTACGAGCCGTTTCCGAGTAATCACACCTTCTCCAAATTAGAAAAAAAAGCGTTGCTGATTTTTCCTGGAAAAAGCATCAAAAATCTTACGAGCCGTTCCCGAGTAATCCCATCTTCTCCAAATTGGCCAAAAAAAAAGCGTTGCTGATTTTTCCTGGAAAATACACTAAAAAACCTACGAGCCGTTCCCGAGTAATCACACCTTCTCCAAATTAGAAAAAAAAAGCGTTGCACATTTTTCCTGGAAAATACACTAAAAATCTTACGAGCCGTTCCGGAGTAATCACACTTTCTCCAAATTGGCAAAAAAAAAGCGTTGCTGATTTTTCCTGGAAAATACACTAAAAAACCTACGAGCCGTTCCCGAGTAATCCCATCTTCTCCAAATTGGCCAAAAAAAAAGCGTTGCTGATTTTTCCTGAAAAATACACTAAAAAACCTACGAGCCGTTCCCGAGTAATCACATCTTCTCCAAATTGGCCAAAAAAAGCGTTGTTGATTTTTCCTGGAAAATACACTAAAAATCTTACGAGCCGTTTCCGAGTAATCACACCTTCTCCAAATTGGCCAAAAAAAGCGTTGCTGATTTTTCCTGAAAAATACACTAAAAATCTTACGAGCCGTTCCTGAGTAATCACACCTTCTCCAAATTGGCCAAAAAAAGCGTTGCTGATTTTTCCTGAAAAATACACTAAAAAACCTACGAGCCGTTCCCGAGTAATCCCATCTTCTCCAAATTAGAAAAAAAAGCGTTGCTGATTTTTCCTGGAAATTACACTAAAAATCCTACGAGCCGTTCCCGAGTAATCACACCTTCTCCAAATTGGCCAAAAAAAGCGTTGCACATTTTTCCTGGAAAATACACTAAAAAACCTACGAGCCGTTCCGGAGTAATCACACTTTCTCCAAATTGGCAAAAAAAAGCGTTGCTGATTTTTCCTGGAAAATACACTAAAAATCTTACGAACCGTTCCCGAGTAATCACATCTTCTCCAAATTGGCCAAAAAAAGCGTTGTTGATTTTTCCTGGAAAATACACTAAAAATCTTACGAGCCGTTTCCGAGTAATCACACCTTCTCCAAATTGGCCAAAAAAAGCTTTGCTGATTTTTCCTGAAAAATACACTAAAAATCTTACGAGCCGTTCCCGAGTAATCACACCTTCTCCAAATTGGCCAAAAAAAGCGTTGCTGATTTTTCCTGAAAAATACACTAAAAAACCTACGAGCCGTTCCCGAGTAATCCCATCTTCTCCAAATTAGAAAAAAAAGCGTTGCTGATTTTTCCTGGAAATTACACTAAAAATCCTACGAGCCGTTCCCGAGTAATCACACCTTCTCCAAATTGGCCAAAAAAAGCGTTGCTGATTTTTCCTGAAAAATACACTAAAAAACCTACGAGCCGTTCCCGAGTAATCCCATCTTCTCCAAATTAGAAAAAAAAGCGTTGCTGATTTTTCCTGGAAATTACACTAAAAATCCTACGAGCCGTTCCCGAGTAATCACACCTTCTCCAAATTGGCCAAAAAAAGCGTTGCACTTTTTTCCTGGAAAATACACTAAAAAACCTACGAGCCGTTCCGGAGTAATCACACTTTCTCCAAATTGGCAAAAAAAAGCGTTGGTGATTTTTCCTGGAAAATACACTAAAAATCTTACGAGCCGTTCCCGAGTAATCACACCTTCTCCAAATTGGCCAAAAAAAGCGTTGCTGATTTTTCCTGAAAAATATATTAAAAATCTTACGAGCCGTTCCCGAGTAATCACACCTTCTCCAAATTGGCCAAAAAAAGCGTTGTTGATTTTTCCTGGAAAATACACAAAAAATCCTACGAGCCGTTCCCGAGTAATCACACCTTCTCCAAATTGGCCAAAAAAAAGCGTTGCTGATTTTTCCTGGAAAATACACTAAAAAACCTACGAGCCGTTCCCGAGTAATCACACCTTCTCCAAATTAGAAAAAAAAGCGTTGCTGATTTTTCCTGGAAAATACACTAAAAAACCTACGAGCCGTTCCCGAGTAATCACACCTTCTCCAAATTGGCCAAAAAAAGCGTTGCTGATTTTTCCTGGAAATTACACTAAAAATCCTACGAGCCGTTCCCGAGTAATCACACCTTCTCCAAATTGGCCAAAAAAAGCGTTGCTGATTTTTCCTGAAAAATACACTAAAAAACCTACGAGCCGTTCCCGAGTAATCCCATCTTCTCCAAATTAGAAAAAAAAGCGTTGCTGATTTTTCCTGGAAATTACACTAAAAATCCTACGAGCCGTTCCCGAGTAATCACACCTTCTCCAAATTGGCCAAAAAAAGCGTTGCACTTTTTTCCTGGAAAATACACTAAAAAACCTACGAGCCGTTCCGGAGTAATCACACTTTCTCCAAATTGGCAAAAAAAAGCGTTGGTGATTTTTCCTGGAAAATACACTAAAAATCTTACGAGCCGTTCCCGAGTAATCACACCTTCTCCAAATTGGCCAAAAAAAGCGTTGCTGATTTTTCCTGAAAAATATATTAAAAATCTTACGAGCCGTTCCCGAGTAATCACACCTTCTCCAAATTGGCCAAAAAAAGCGTTGTTGATTTTTCCTGGAAAATACACAAAAAATCCTACGAGCCGTTCCCGAGTAATCACACCTTCTCCAAATTGGCCAAAAAAAAGCGTTGCTGATTTTTCCTGGAAAATACACTAAAAAACCTACGAGCCGTTCCCGAGTAATCACACCTTCTCCAAATTAGAAAAAAAAGCGTTGCTGATTTTTCCTGGAAAATACACTAAAAAACCTACGAGCCGTTCCCGAGTAATCACACCTTCTCCAAATTGGCCAAAAAAAGCGTTGCTGATTTTTCCTGGAAAATACACTAAAAAACCTTCGAGCCGTTTCCGAGTAATCACACCTTCTCCAAATTAGAAAAAAAAGCGTTGCTGATTTTTCCTGGAAAAAGCATCAAAAATCTTACGAGCCGTTCCCGAGTAATCCCATCTTCTCCAAATTGGCCAAAAAAAAGCGTTGCTGATTTTTCCTGGAAAATACACTAAAAAACCTACGAGCCGTTCCCGAGTAATCACACCTTCTCCAAATTAGAAAAAAAAAGCGTTGCACATTTTTCCTGGAAAATACACTAAAAATCTTACGAGCCGTTCCGGAGTAATCACACTTTCTCCAAATTGGCAAAAAAAAGCGTTGCTGATTTTTCCTGGAAAATACACAAAAAATCCTACGAGCCGTTCCCGAGTAATCACACCTTCTCCAAATTGGCCAAAAAAAAGCGTTGCTGATTTTTCCTGGAAATTACACTTAAAATCCTACGAGCCGTTCCCGAGTAATCACACCTTCTCCAAATTGGCCAAAAAAAAAAGCGTTGTTGATTTTTCCTGGAAAATACACTAAAAATCCTACGAGCCGTTCCCGAGTAATCCCATCTTCTCCAAATTGGCCAAAAAAAAGCGTTGCTGATTTTTCCTGGAAAATACACTAAAAAACCTACGAGCCGTTCCCGAGTAATCACACCTTCTCCAAATTGGCCAAAAAAAGCGTTGCTGATTTTTCCTGGAAAATACACTAAAAAACCTACGAGCCGTTCCCGAGTAATCCCATCTTCTCCAAATTGGCCAAAAAAAAGCGTTGCTGATTTTTCCTGGAAAATACACTAAAAAACCTACGAGCCGTTCCCGAGTAATCACACCTTCTCCAAATTGGCCAAAAAAAAGCGTTGCTGATTTTTCCTGGAAATTACACTAAAAATCCTACGAGCCGTTCCCGAGTAATCACACCTTCTCCAAATTGGCCAAAAAAAGCGTTGCTGATTTTTCCTGGAAAATACACTAAAAAACCTACGAGCCGTTCCCGAGTAATCACACCTTCTCCAAATTGGCCAAAAAAAGCGTTGCTGATTTTTCCTGGAAAATACACTAAAAAACCTACGAGCCGTTCCCGAGTAATCACACCTTCTCCAAATTGGCCAAAAAAAGCGTTGCTGATTTTTCCTGGAAAATACACTAAAAATCTTACGAGCCGTTCCGGAGTAATCCCATCTTCTCCAAATTAGCAAAAAAAAGCGTTGCTGATTTTTCCTGGAAAATATATTAAAAATTTTATGAGCCGTTCCCGAGTAATCACACCTTCTCCAAATTGGCAAAAAAAAAGCGTTGCTGATTTTTCCTGGAAAATACATCAAAAATCTTACGAGCCGTTTCCGAGTAATCACACCTTCTCCAAATTGGCCAAAAAAAGCGTTGCTGATTTTTCCTGAAAAATACACTAAAAAACCTACGAGCCGTTCCCGAGTAATCCCATCTTCTCCAAATTAGAAAAAAAAGCGTTGCTGATTTTTCCTGGAAATTACACTAAAAATCCTACGAGCCGTTCCCGAGTAATCACACCTTCTCCAAATTGGCCAAAAAAAGCGTTGCTGATTTTTCCTGGAAAATACACTAAAAAACCTACGAGCCGTTCCCGAGTAATCCCATCTTCTCCAAATTGGCCAAAAAAAAGCGTTGCTGATTTTTCCTGAAAAATACACTAAAAAACCTACGAGCCGTTCCCGAGTAATCACATCTTCTCTAAATTGGCCAAAAAAAGCGTTGTTGATTTTTCCTGGAAAATACACTAAAAATCTTACGAGCCGTTTCCGAGTAATCACACCTTCTCCAAATTGGCCAAAAAAAGCGTTGCTGATTTTTCCTGAAAAATACACTAAAAATCTTACGAGCCGTTCCCGAGTAATCACACCTTCTCCAAATTGGCCAAAAAAAGCGTTGCTGATTTTTCCTGAAAAATACACTAAAAATCCTACGAGCCGTTCCCGAGTAATCACACCTTCTCCAAATTGGCCAAAAAAAGCGTTGCTGATTTTTCCTGGAAAATACACTAAAAAACCTACGAGCCGTTCCCGAGTAATCCCATCTTCTCCAAATTGGCCAAAAAAAAGCGTTGCTGATTTTTCCTGAAAAATACACTAAAAAACCTACGAGCCGTTCCCGAGTAATCACATCTTCTCCAAATTGGCCAAAAAAAGCGTTGTTGATTTTTCCTGGAAAATACACTAAAAATCTTACGAGCCGTTTCCGAGTAATCACACCTTCTCCAAATTGGCCAAAAAAAGCGTTGCTGATTTTTCCTGAAAAATACACTAAAAATCTTACGAGCCGTTCCCGAGTAATCACACCTTCTCCAAATTGGCCAAAAAAAGCGTTGCTGATTTTTCCTGAAAAATACACTAAAAAACCTACGAGCCGTTCCCGAGTAATCCCATCTTCTCCAAATTAGAAAAAAAAGCGTTGCTGATTTTTCCTGGAAAATACACTAAAAAACCTACGAGCCGTTCCCGAGTAATCCCATCTTCTCCAAATTGGCCAAAAAAAAGCGTTGCTGATTTTTCCTGAAAAATACACTAAAAAACCTACGAGCCGTTCCCGAGTAATCACATCTTCTCCAAATTGGCCAAAAAAAGCGTTGTTGATTTTTCCTGGAAAATACACTAAAAATCTTACGAGCCGTTTCCGAGTAATCACACCTTCTCCAAATTGGCAAAAAAAAGCGTTGCTGATTTTTCCTGAAAAATACACTAAAAATCTTACGAGCCGTTCCCGAGTAATCACACCTTCTCCAAATTGGCCAAAAAAAGCGTTCCTGATTTTTCCTGAAAAATACACTAAAAAACCTACGAGCCGTTCCCGAGTAATCCCATATTCTCCAAATTAGAAAAAAAAGCGTTGCTGATTTTTCCTGGAAATTACACTAAAAATCCTACGAGCCGTTCCCGAGTAATCACACCTTCTCCAAATTGGCCAAAAAAAGCGTTGCACATTTTTCCTGGAAAATACACTAAAAAACCTACGAGCCGTTCCGGAGTAATCACACTTTCTCCAAATTGGCAAAAAAAAGCGTTGCTGATTTTTCCTGGAAAATACACTAAAAATCTTACGAGCCGTTCCCGAGTAATCACACCTTCTCCAAATTGGCCAAAAAAAGCGTTGCTGATTTTTCCTGAAAAATATATTAAAAATCTTACGAGCCGTTCCCGAGTAATCACACCTTCTCCAAATTGGCCAAAAAAAGCGTTGTTGATTTTTCCTGGAAAATACACAAAAAATCCTACGAGCCGTTCCCGAGTAATCACACCTTCTCCAAATTGGCCAAAAAAAAGCGTTGCTGATTTTTCCTGGAAAATACACTAAAAAACCTACGAGCCGTTCCCGAGTAATCACACCTTCTCCAAATTAGAAAAAAAAGCGTTGCTGATTTTTCCTGGAAAATACACTAAAAAACCTACGAGCCGTTCCCGAGTAATCACACCTTCTCCAAATTGGCCAAAAAAAGCGTTGCTGATTTTTCCTGGAAAATACACTAAAAAACCTACGAGCCGTTTCCGAGTAATCACACCTTCTCCAAATTAGAAAAAAAAGCGTTGCTGATTTTTCCTGGAAAAAGCATCAAAAATCTTACGAGCCGTTCCCGAGTAATCCCATCTTCTCCAAATTGGCCAAAAAAAAGCGTTGCTGATTTTTCCTGAAAAATACACTAAAAAACCTACGAGCCGTTCCCGAGTAATCACATCTTCTCCAAATTGGCCAAAAAAAGCGTTGTTGATTTTTCCTGGAAAATACACTAAAAATCTTACGAGCCGTTTCCGAGTAATCACACCTTCTCCAAATTGGCCAAAAAAAGCGTTGCTGATTTTTCCTGAAAAATACACTAAAAATCTTACGAGCCGTTCCCGAGTAATCACACCTTCTCCAAATTGGCCAAAAAAAGCGTTGCTGATTTTTCCTGAAAAATACACTAAAAAACCTACGAGCCGTTCCCGAGTAATCCCATCTTCTCCAAATTAGAAAAAAAAGCGTTGCTGATTTTTCCTGGAAAATACACTAAAAAACCTACGAGCCGTTCCCGAGTAATCCCATCTTCTCCAAATTGGCCAAAAAAAAAAGCGTTGCTGATTTTTCCTGAAAAATACACTAAAAAACCTACGAGCCGTTCCGGAGTAATCACACTTTCTCCAAATTGGCCAAAAAAAGCGTTGCTGATTTTTCCTGGAAAATACACTAAAAATCTTACGAGCCGTTCCCGAGTAATCACACCTTCTCCAAATTGGCAAAAAAAAGCGTTGCTGATTTTTCCTGAAAAATACACTAAAAATCTTACGAGCCGTTCCCGAGTAATCACACCTTCTCCAAATTGGCCAAAAAAAGCGTTGCTGATTTTTCCTGAAAAATACACTAAAAAACCTACGAGCCGTTCCCGAGTAATCCCATCTTCTCCAAATTAGAAAAAAAAGCGTTGCTGATTTTTCCTGGAAATTACACTAAAAATCCTACGAGCCGTTCCCGAGTAATCACACCTTCTCCAAATTGGCCAAAAAAAGCGTTGCACATTTTTCCTGGAAAATACACTAAAAAACCTACGAGCCGTTCCGGAGTAATCACACTTTCTCCAAATTGGCAAAAAAAAGCGTTGCTGATTTTTCCTGGAAAATACACTAAAAATCTTACGAGCCGTTCCCGAGTAATCACACCTTCTCCAAATTGGCCAAAAAAAGCGTTGCTGATTTTTCCTGAAAAATATATTAAAAATCTTACGAGCCGTTCCCGAGTAATCACACCTTCTCCAAATTGGCCAAAAAAAGCGTTGTTGATTTTTCCTGGAAAATACACAAAAAATCCTACGAGCCGTTCCCGAGTAATCACACCTTCTCCAAATTGGCCAAAAAAAAGCGTTGCTGATTTTTCCTGGAAAATACACTAAAAAACCTACGAGCCGTTCCCGAGTAATCACACCTTCTCCAAATTAGAAAAAAAAGCGTTGCTGATTTTTCCTGGAAAATACACTAAAAAACCTACGAGCCGTTCCCGAGTAATCACACCTTCTCCAAATTGGCCAAAAAAAGCGTTGCTGATTTTTCCTGGAAAATACACTAAAAAACCTACGAGCCGTTTCCGAGTAATCACACCTTCTCCAAATTAGAAAAAAAAGCGTTGCTGATTTTTCCTGGAAAAAGCATCAAAAATCTTACGAGCCGTTCCCGAGTAATCCCATCTTCTCCAAATTGGCCAAAAAAAAGCGTTGCTGATTTTTCCTGAAAAATACACTAAAAAACCTACGAGCCGTTCCCGAGTAATCACATCTTCTCCAAATTGGCCAAAAAAAGCGTTGTTGATTTTTCCTGGAAAATACACTAAAAATCTTACGAGCCGTTTCCGAGTAATCACACCTTCTCCAAATTGGCCAAAAAAAGCGTTGCTGATTTTTCCTGAAAAATACACTAAAAATCTTACGAGCCGTTCCCGAGTAATCACACCTTCTCCAAATTGGCCAAAAAAAGCGTTGCTGATTTTTCCTGAAAAATACACTAAAAAACCTACGAGCCGTTCCCGAGTAATCCCATCTTCTCCAAATTAGAAAAAAAAGCGTTGCTGATTTTTCCTGGAAAATACACTAAAAAACCTACGAGCCGTTCCCGAGTAATCCCATCTTCTCCAAATTGGCCAAAAAAAAAGCGTTGCTGATTTTTCCTGAAAAATACACTAAAAAACCTACGAGCCGTTCCCGAGTAATCACATCTTCTCCAAATTGGCCAAAAAAAGCGTTGTTGATTTTTCCTGGAAAATACACTAAAAATCTTACGAGCCGTTTCCGAGTAATCACACCTTCTCCAAATTGGCCAAAAAAAGCGTTGCTGATTTTTCCTGAAAAATACACTAAAAATCTTACGAGCCGTTCCCGAGTAATCACACCTTCTCCAAATTGGCCAAAAAAAGCGTTGCTGATTTTTCCTGAAAAATACACTAAAAAACCTACGAGCCGTTCCCGAGTAATCCCATCTTCTCCAAATTAGAAAAAAAAGCGTTGCTGATTTTTCCTGGAAATTACACTAAAAATCCTACGAGCCGTTCCCGAGTAATCACACCTTCTCCAAATTGGCCAAAAAAAGCGTTGCACATTTTTCCTGGAAAATACACTAAAAAACCTACGAGCCGTTCCGGAGTAATCACACTTTCTCCAAATTGGCAAAAAAAAGCGTTGCTGATTTTTCCTGGAAAATACACTAAAAATCTTACGAGCCGTTCCCGAGTAATCACACCTTCTCCAAATTGGCCAAAAAAAGCGTTGCTGATTTTTCCTGAAAAATATATTAAAAATCTTACGAGCCGTTCCCGAGTAATCACACCTTCTCCAAATTGGCCAAAAAAAGCGTTGTTGATTTTTCCTGGAAAATACACAAAAAATCCTACGAGCCGTTCCCGAGTAATCACACCTTCTCCAAATTGGCCAAAAAAAAGCGTTGCTGATTTTTCCTGGAAAATACACTAAAAAACCTACGAGCCGTTCCCGAGTAATCACACCTTCTCCAAATTAGAAAAAAAAGCGTTGCTGATTTTTCCTGGAAAATACACTAAAAAACCTACGAGCCGTTCCCGAGTAATCACACCTTCTCCAAATTGGCCAAAAAAAGCGTTGCTGATTTTTCCTGGAAAATACACTAAAAAACCTACGAGCCGTTTCCGAGTAATCACACCTTCTCCAAATTAGAAAAAAAAGCGTTGCTGATTTTTCCTGGAAAAAGCATCAAAAATCTTACGAGCCGTTCCCGAGTAATCCCATCTTCTCCAAATTGGCCAAAAAAAAGCGTTGCTGATTTTTCCTGGAAAATACACTAAAAAACCTACGAGCCGTTCCCGAGTAATCACACCTTCTCCAAATTAGAAAAAAAAAGCGTTGCACATTTTTCCTGGAAAAAAAACTAAAAATCTTACGAGCCGTTCCGGAGTAATCACACTTTCTCCAAATTGGCAAAAAAAAGCGTTGCTGATTTTTCCTGGAAAATACACTAAAAATCTTACGAGCCGTTCCCGAGTAATCACACCTTCTCCAAATTGGCCAAAAAAAGCGTTGCTGATTTTTCCTGAAAAATACACTAAAAAACCTACGAGCCGTTCCCGAGTAATCCCATCTTCTCCAAATTAGAAAAAAAAGCGTTGCTGATTTTTCCTGGAAATTACACTAAAAATCCTACGAGCCGTTCCCGAGTAATCACACCTTCTCCAAATTGGCCAAAAAAAGCGTTCCCGAGTAATCCCATCTTCTCCAAATTAGAAAAAAAAGCGTTGCTGATTTTTCCTGGAAATTACACTAAAAATCCTACGAGCCGTTCCCGAGTAATCACACCTTCTCCAAATTGGCCAAAAAAAGCGTTGCTGATTTTTCCTGGAAAATACACTAAAAAACCTACGAGCCGTTCCCGAGTAATCCCATCTTCTCCAAATTAGAAAAAAAAGCGTTGCTGATTTTTCCTGGAAAATACACTAAAAAACCTACGAGCCGTTCCCGAGTAATCACACCTTCTCCAAATTGGCCAAAAAAAAGTGTTGCTGATTTTTCCTGGAAATTACACTAAAAATCCTACGAGCCGTTCCCGAGTAATCACACCTTCTCCAAATTGGCCAAAAAAAGCGTTGCTGATTTTTCCTGGAAAATACACTAAAAATCCTACGAGCCATTCCCGAGTAATCACACCTTCTCCAAATTACCAAAAAAAAGCGTTGCTGATTTTTCCTGGAAAAAACATCAAAAATCTTACGAGCCGTTCCCGAGTAATCCCATCTTCTCCAAATTGGCCAAAAAAAAGCGTTGCTGATTTTTCCTGGAAATTACACTTAAAATCCTACGAGCCGTTCCCGAGTAATCACACCTTCTCCAAATTAGAAAAAAAGCGTTGCTGATTTTTCCTGGAAAAAACATCAAAAATCTTGCGAGCCGTTCCCGAGTAATCACACCTTCTCCAAATTGGCCAAAAAAAGCGTTGCTGATTTTTCCTGGAAAATACACTAAAAAACCTACGAGCCGTTCCCGAGTAATCACACCTTCTCCAAATTGGCCAAAAAAAGTGTTGCTGATTTTTCCTGGAAATTACACTAAAAATCCTACGAGCCGTTCCCGAGTAATCACACCTTCTCCAAATTGGCCAAAAAAAGCGTTGCTGATTTTTCCTGGAAAATACACTAAAAATCCTACGAGCCATTCCCGAGTAATCACACCTTCTCCAAATTACCAAAAAAAAGCGTTGCTGATTTTTCCTGGAAAAAACATCAAAAATCTTACGAGCCGTTCCCGAGTAATCACACCTTCTCCAAATTAGAAAAAAAAGCGTTGCTGATTTTTCCTGGAAAAAACATCAAAAATCTTACGAGCCGTTCCCGAGTAATCCCATCTTCTCCAAATTAGAAAAAAAAGCGTTGCTGATTTTTCCTGGAAATTACACTAAAAATCCTACGAGCCGTTCCCGAGTAATCACACCTTCTCCAAATTGGCCAAAAAAAGCGTTGCTGATTTTTCCTGGAAAATACACTAAAAAACCTACGAGCCGTTCCCGAGTAATCCCATCTTCTCCAAATTGGCCAAAAAAAAGCGTTGCTGATTTTTCCTGGAAAATACACTAAAAAACCTACGAGCCGTTCCCGAGTAATCACACCTTCTCCAAATTGGCCAAAAAAAAGCGTTGCTGATTTTTCCTGGAAATTACACTAAAAATCCTACGAGCCGTTCCCGAGTAATCACACCTTCTCCAAATTGGCCAAAAAAAGCGTTGCTGATTTTTCCTGGAAAATACACTAAAAAACCTACGAGCCGTTCCCGAGTAATCACACCTTCTCCAAATTGGCCAAAAAAAGCGTTGCTGATTTTTCCTGGAAAATACACTAAAAAACCTACGAGCCGTTCCCGAGTAATCACACCTTCTCCAAATTGGCCAAAAAAAGCGTTGCTGATTTTTCCTGGAAAATACACTAAAAATCTTACGAGCCGTTCCGGAGTAATCCCATCTTCTCCAAATTAGCAAAAAAAAGCGTTGCTGATTTTTCCTGGAAAATATATTAAAAATTTTATGAGCCGTTCCCGAGTAATCACACCTTCTCCAAATTGGCAAAAAAAAAGCGTTGCTGATTTTTCCTGGAAAATACATCAAAAATCTTACGAGCCGTTTCCGAGTAATCACACCTTCTCCAAATTGGCCAAAAAAAGCGTTGCTGATTTTTCCTGAAAAATACACTAAAAAACCTACGAGCCGTTCCCGAGTAATCCCATCTTCTCCAAATTAGAAAAAAAAGCGTTGCTGATTTTTCCTGGAAATTACACTAAAAATCCTACGAGCCGTTCCCGAGTAATCACACCTTCTCCAAATTGGCCAAAAAAGCGTTGCTGATTTTTCCTGGAAAATACACTAAAAAACCTACGAGCCGTTCCCGAGTAATCCCATCTTCTCCAAATTGGCCAAAAAAAAAGCGTTGCTGATTTTTCCTGAAAAATACACTAAAAAACCTACGAGCCGTTCCCGAGTAATCACATCTTCTCCAAATTGGCCAAAAAAAGCGTTGTTGATTTTTCCTGGAAAATACACTAAAAATCTTACGAGCCGTTTCCGAGTAATCACACCTTCTCCAAATTGGCCAAAAAAAGCGTTGCTGATTTTTCCTGAAAAATACACTAAAAATCTTACGAGCCGTTCCCGAGTAATCACACCTTCTCCAAATTGGCCAAAAAAAGCGTTGCTGATTTTTCCTGAAAAATACACTAAAAAACCTACGAGCCGTTCCCGAGTAATCCCATCTTCTCCAAATTAGAAAAAAAAGCGTTGCTGATTTTTCCTGGAAATTACACTAAAAATCCTACGAGCCATTCCCGAGTAATCACACCTTCTCCAAATTGGCCAAAAAAAGCGTTGCTGATTTTTCCTGGAAAATACACTAAAAAACCTACGAGCCGTTCCCGAGTAATCCCATCTTCTCCAAATTGGCCAAAAAAAAGCGTTGCTGATTTTTCCTGAAAAATACACTAAAAAACCTACGAGCCGTTCCCGAGTAATCACACCTTCTCCAAATTGGCCAAAAAAAAAGCGTTGCTGATTTTTCCTGGAAAATACACTAAAAATCTTACGAGCCGTTCCCGAGTAATCCCATCTTCTCCAAATTGGCCAAAAAAAGCGTTGCTGATTTTTCCTGAAAAATACACTAAAAAACCTACGAGCCGTTCCCGAGTAATCCCATCTTCTCCAAATTAGAAAAAAAAGCGTTGCTGATTTTTCCTGGAAATTACACTAAAAATCCTACGAGCCGTTCCCGAGTAATCACACCTTCTCCAAATTGGCCAAAAAAAGCGTTGCTGATTTTTCCTGGAAAATACACTAAAAAACCTACGAGCCGTTCCCGAGTAATCCCATCTTCTCCAAATTAGAAAAAAAAGCGTTGCTGATTTTTCCTGGAAATTACACTAAAAATCCTACGAGCCGTTCCCGAGTAATCACACCTTCTCCAAATTGGCCAAAAAAAGCGTTGCTGATTTTTCCTGGAAAATACACTAAAAAACCTATGAGCCGTTCCCGAGTAATCCCATCTTCTCCAAATTAGAAAAAAAAGCGTTGCTGATTTTTCCTGGAAAATACACTAAAAAACCTACGAGCCGTTCCCGAGTAATCACACCTTCTCCAAATTGGCCAAAAAAAGTGTTGCTGATTTTTCCTGGAAATTACACTAAAAATCCTACGAGCCGTTCCCGAGTAATCACACCTTCTCCAAATTGGCCAAAAAAAGCGTTGCTGATTTTTCCTGGAAAATACACTAAAAATCCTACGAGCCATTCCCGAGTAATCACACCTTCTCCAAATTACCAAAAAAAAGCGTTGCTGATTTTTCCTGGAAAAAACATCAAAAATCTTACGAGCCGTTCCCGAGTAATCCCATCTTCTCCAAATTGGCCAAAAAAAAGCGTTGCTGATTTTTCCTGGAAATTACACTTAAAATCCTACGAGCCGTTCCCGAGTAATCACACCTTCTCCAAATTAGAAAAAAAGCGTTGCTGATTTTTCCTGGAAAAAACATCAAAAATCTTACGAGCCGTTCCCGAGTAATCACACCTTCTCCAAATTGGCCAAAAAAAGCGTTGCTGATTTTTCCTGGAAAATACACTAAAAAACCTACGAGCCGTTCCCGAGTAATCACACCTTCTCCAAATTGGCCAAAAAAAGTGTTGCTGATTTTTCCTGGAAATTACACTAAAAATCCTACGAGCCGTTCCCGAGTAATCACACCTTCTCCAAATTGGCCAAAAAAAGCGTTGCTGATTTTTCCTGGAAAATACACTAAAAATCCTACGAGCCATTCCCGAGTAATCACACCTTCTCCAAATTACCAAAAAAAAGCGTTGCTGATTTTTCCTGGAAAAAACATCAAAAATCTTACGAGCCGTTCGCGAGTAATCACACCTTCTCCAAATTAGAAAAAAAAGCGTTGCTGATTTTTCCTGGAAAAAACATCAAAAATCTTACGAGCCGTTCCCGAGTAATCCCATCTTCTCCAAATTAGAAAAAAAAGCGTTGCTGATTTTTCCTGGAAATTACACTAAAAATCCTACGAGCCGTTCCCGAGTAATCACACCTTCTCCAAATTGGCCAAAAAAAGCGTTGCTGATTTTTCCTGGAAAATACACTAAAAAACCTACGAGCCGTTCCCGAGTAATCCCATCTTCTCCAAATTGGCCAAAAAAAAGCGTTGCTGATTTTTCCTGAAAAATACACTAAAAAACCTACGAGCCGTTCCCGAGTAATCACACCTTCTCCAAATTGGCCAAAAAAAAAGCGTTGCTGATTTTTCCTGGAAAATACACTAAAAATCTTACGAGCCGTTCCCGAGTAATCCCATCTTCTCCAAATTGGCCAAAAAAAGCGTTGTTGATTTTTCCTGGAAAATACACTAAAAATCTTACGAGCCGTTCCCGAGTAATCACACCTTCTCCAAATTGGCCAAAAAAAAGCGTTGCTGATTTTTCCTGGAAAATACACTAAAAAACCTACGAGCCGTTCCCGAGTAATCCCATCTTCTCCAAATTAGAAAAAAAAGCGTTGCTGATTTTTCCTGGAAAATAAACTAAAAAAACTACGAGCCGTTCCCGAGTAATCACACCTTCTCCAAATTGGCCAAAAAAAGTGTTGCTGATTTTTCCTGGAAATTACACTAAAAATCCTACGAGCCGTTCCCGAGTAATCACACCTTCTCCAAATTGGCCAAAAAAGCGTTGCTGATTTTTCCTGGAAAATACACTAAAAATCCTACGAGCCATTCCCGAGTAATCACACCTTCTCCAAATTACCAAAAAAAAGCGTTGCTGATTTTTCCTGGAAAAAACATCAAAAATCTTACGAGCCGTTCCCGAGTAATCCCATCTTCTCCAAATTGGCCAAAAAAAAGCGTTGCTGATTTTTCCTGGAAATTACACTTAAAATCCTACGAGCCGTTCCCGAGTAATCACACCTTCTCCAAATTAGAAAAAAAAGCGTTGCTGATTTTTCCTGGAAAAAACATCAAAAATCTTACGAGCCGTTCCCGAGTAATCACACCTTCTCCAAATTGGCCAAAAAAAGCGTTGCTGATTTTTCCTGGAAAATACACTAAAAAACTTACGAGCCGTTCCCGAGTAATCCCATCTTCTCCAAATTATAAAAAAAAGCGTTGCTGATTTTTCCTGGAAAATACACTAAAAATCTTACGAGCCGTTCCGGAGTAATCACACTTTCTCCAAATTGGCAAAAAAAAGCGTTGCTGATTTTTCCTGGAAAATACACTAAAAATCTTACGAGCCGTTCCCGAGTAATCACACCTTCTCCAAATTGGCCAAAAAAAGCGTTGCTGATTTTTCCTGGAAAATACACTAAAAATCCTACGAGCCATTCCCGAGTAATCACACCTTCTCCAAATTACCAAAAAAAAGCGTTGCTGATTTTTCCTGGAAAAAACATCAAAAATCTTACGAGCCGTTCCCGAGTAATCCCATCTTCTCCAAATTGGCCAAAAAAAAGCGTTGCTGATTTTTCCTGGAAATTACACTTAAAATCCTACGAGCCGTTCCCGAGTAATCACACCTTCTCCAAATTAGAAAAAAAAAGCGTTGCTGATTTTTCCTGGAAAAAACATCAAAAATCTTATGAGCCGTTCCCGAGTAATCACACCTTCTCCAAATTGGCCAAAAAAAGCGTTGCTGATTTTTCCTGGAAAATACACTAAAAATCTTACGAGCTGTTCCCGAGTAATCACACCTTCTCCAAATTGGCCAAAAAAAGCGTTGCTGATTTTTCCTGGAAATTACACTAAAAATCCTACGAGCCGTTCCCGAGTAATCACACCTTATCCAAATTGGCCAAAAAAAGCGTTGCTGATTTTTCCTGGAAAAAACATCAAAAATCTTACGAGCCGTTCCCGAGTAATCACACCTTCTCCAAATTAGAAAAAAAAGCGTTGCTGATTTTTCCTGGAAAATATATTAAAAATCTTACGAGCCGTTCCCGAGTAATCACACCTTCTCCAAATTGGCCAAAAAAAGCGTTGTTGATTTTTCCTGGAAAATACACAAAAAATCCTACGAGTCGTTCCCGAGTAATCACACCTTCTCCAAATTAGAAAAAAAAAGCGTTGCTGATTTTTCCTGGAAAATACACTAAAAAACCTACGAGCCGTTCCCGAGTAATCACACCTTCTCCAAATTGGCCAAAAAAAGCGTTGCTGATTTTTCCTGGAAAATACACTAAAAAACCTACCAGCCGTTTCCGAGTAATCACACCTTCTCCAAATTAGAAAAAAAAGCGTTGCTGATTTTTCCTGGAAAAAACATCAAAAATCTTACGAGCCGTTCCCGAGTAATCCCATCTTCTCCAAATTGGCCAAAAAAAAGCGTTGCTGATTTTTCCTGGAAAATACTAAAAAACCTACGAGCCGTTCCCGAGTAATCACACCTTCTCCAAATTAGAAAAAAAAAGCGTTGCACATTTTTCCTGGAAAATACACTAAAAATCTTACGAGCCGTTCCGGAGTAATCACACTTTCTCCAAATTGGCAAAAAAAAGCGTTGCTGATTTTTCCTGGAAAATACACTAAAAATCTTACGAGCCGTTCCCGAGTAATCACACCTTCTCCAAATTGGCCAAAAAAAGCGTTGCTGATTTTTCCTAGAAAATACACTATAAATCCTACGAGCCATTCCCGAGTAATCACACCTTCTCCAAATTACCAAAAAAAAGCGTTGCTGATTTTTCCTGGAAAAAACATCAAAAATCTTACGAGCCGTTCCCGAGTAATCCCATCTTCTCCAAATTGGCCAAAAAAAAAGCGTTGCTGATTTTTCCTGGAAATTACACTTAAAATCCTACGAGCCGTTCCCGAGTAATCACACCTTCTCCAAATTGGCCAAAAAAAAGCGTTATTGATTTTTCCTGGAAATTACACTAAAAATCTTACGAGCCGTTCCCGAGTAATCACACCTTCTCCAAATTGGCCAAAAAAAAGCGTTGTTGATTTTTCTTGGAAAATACACTAAAAATCCTACGAGCCATTCCCGAGTAATCACACCTTCTCCAAATTACCAAAAAAAAGCGTTGCTGATTTTTCCTGGAAAATACACTAAAAAACCTACGAGCCGTTCCCGAGTAATCCCATCTTCTCCAAATTGGCCAAAAAAATCGTTGTTGATTTTTCCTGGAAAAAACATCAAAAATCTTACTAGCCGTTCCCGAGTAATCACACCTTCTCCAAATTGGCCAAAAAAAGCGTTGCTGATTTTTCCTGAAAAATACACTAAAAAACCTACGAGCCGTTCCCGAGTAATCCCATCTTCTCCAAATTAGAAAAAAAAGCGTTGCTGATTTTTCCTGGAAATTACACTAAAAATCCTACGAGCCGTTTCCGAGTAATCACACCTTCTCCAAATTGGCCAAAAAAAAGCGTTGCTGATTTTTCCTGGAAAATACACTAAAAATCCTACGAGCCGTTCCCGAGTAATCACACCTTCTCCAAATTGGCCAAAAAAAGTGTTGCTGATTTTTCCTGGAAAATACACTAAAAATCCTACGAGCCGTTCCCGAGTAATCACACCTTCTCCAAATTGGCCAAAAAAAGCGTTGCACATTTTTCCTGGAAAATACACTAAAAATCTTACGAGCCGTTCCGGAGTAATCCCATCTTCTCCAAATTAGCAAAAAAAAGCGTTGCTGATTTTTCCTGGAAAATACACTAAAAATCTTACGAGCCGTTCCGGAGTAATCCCATCTTCTCCAAATTAGCAAAAAAAAGCGTTGCTGATTTTTCCTGGAAAATACACTAAAAATCCTACGAGCCGTTCCCGAGTAATCACACCTTCTCCAAATTGGCCAAAAAAAAGCGTTATTGATTTTTCCTGGAAAATACACTAAAAATCTTACGAGCCGTTCCGGAGTAATCCCATCTTCTCCAAATTACCAAAAAAAAGCGTTGCTGATTTTTCCTGGAAAAAACATCAAAAATCTTACGAGCCGTTCCCGAGTAATCCCATCTTCTCCAAATTGGCCAAAAAAAAAGCGTTGCTGATTTTTCCTGGAAATTACACTTAAAATCCTACGAGCCGTTCCCGAGTAATCACACCTTCTCCAAATTGGCCAAAAAAAAGCGTTATTGATTTTTCCTGGAAATTACACTAAAAATCTTACGAGCCGTTCCCGAGTAATCACACCTTCTCCAAATTGGCCAAAAAAAAGCGTTGTTGATTTTTCCTGGAAAATACACTAAAAATCCTACGAGCCATTCCCGAGTAATCACACCTTCTCCAAATTACCAAAAAAAAGCGTTGCTGATTTTTCCTGGAAAAAACATCAAAAATCTTACGAGCCGTTCCCGAGTAATCCCATCTTCTCCAAATTGGCCAAAAAAAAGCGTTGCTGATTTTTCCTGGAAATTACACTTAAAATCCTACGAGCCGTTCCCGAGTAATCACACCTTCTCCAAATTAGAAAAAAAAGCGTTGCTGATTTTTCCTGGAAAATACACTAAAAATCCTACGAGCAGTTCCCGAGTAATCACACCTTCTCCAAAAAAGCGTTGCTGATTTTTCCTGGAAAATACACTAAAAAACCTACGAGCCGTTCCCGAGTAATCACACCTTCTCCAAATTGGCCAAAAAAAGCGTTGCTGATTTTTCCTGGAAAAAACATCAAAAATCCTACGAGCCGTTCCTGAGTAATCACACCTTCTCCAAATTGGCAAAAAAAAAGCGTTGTTGATTTTTCCTGGAAATTACACTAAAAATCTTACGAGCCGTTCCCGAGTAATCACACCTTCTCCAAATTACCAAAAAAAAGCGTTGCTGATTTTTCCTGGAAAAAACATCAAAAATCTTACGAGCCGTTCCCGAGTAATCCCATCTTCTCCAAATTGGCCAAAAAAAAGCGTTGTTGATTTTTCCTGGAAATTACACTAAAAATCTTACGAGCCGTTCCCGAGTAATCACACCTTCTCCAAATTGGCCAAAAAAAAAGCGTTGTTGATTTTTCCTGGAAAATACACTAAAAATCCTACGAGCCATTCCCGAGTAATCACACCTTCTCCAAATTGGCCAAAAAAAAGCGTTGCTGATTTTTCCTGGAAAATACACTAAAAAACCTACGAGCCGTTCCCGAGTAATCCCATCTTCTCCAAATTGGCCAAAAAAATCGTTGTTGATTTTTCCTGGAAAAAACATCAAAAATCTTACTAGCCGTTCCCGAGTAATCACACCTTCTCCAAATTGGCCAAAAAAAGCGTTGCTGATTTTTCCTGAAAAATACACTAAAAAACCTACGAGCCGTTCCCGAGTAATCCCATCTTCTCCAAATTAGAAAAAAAAGCGTTGCTGATTTTTCCTGGAAATTACACTAAAAATCCTACGAGCCGTTTCCGAGTAATCACACCTTCTCCAAATTGGCCAAAAAAAAGCGTTGCTGATTTTTCCTGGAAAATACACTAAAAATCCTACGAGCCGTTCCCGAGTAATCACACCTTCTCCAAATTGGCCAAAAAAAGTGTTGCTGATTTTTCCTGGAAAATACACTAAAAATCCTACGAGCCGTTCCCGAGTAATCACACCTTCTCCAAATTGGCCAAAAAAAGCGTTGCACATTTTTCCTGGAAAATACATTAAAAATCTTACGAGCCGTTCCGGAGTAATCCCATCTTCTCCAAATTAGCAAAAAAAAGCGTTGCTGATTTTTCCTGGAAAATACACTAAAAATCTTACGAGCCGTTCCGGAGTAATCCCATCTTCTCCAAATTAGCAAAAAAAAGCGTTGCTGATTTTTCCTGGAAAATACACTAAAAATCCTACGAGCCGTTCCCGAGTAATCACACCTTCTCCAAATTGGCCAAAAAAAGCGTTGCACATTTTTCCTTGAAAATACACTAAAAAACCTACGAGCCGTTCCCGAGTAATCACACCTTCTCCAAATTGGCCAAAAAAAGCGTTGTTGATTTTTCCTGGAAAATACACTAAAAAACCTACGAGCCGTTCCCGAGTAATCCCATCTTCTCCAAATTGGCCAAAAAAAGTGTTGCTGATTTTTCCTGGAAAATACACTAAAAATCCTACGAGCCGTTCCCGAGTAATCACACCTTCTCCAAATTGGCCAAAAAAAGCGTTGTTGATTTTTCCTGGAAAATACACTAAAAAACCAACGAGCCGTTCCCGAGTAATCACACCTTCTCCAAATTGGCCAAAAAAAGCGTTGCTGATTTTTCCTGGAAAATACACTAAAAATCCTACGAGCCGTTCCCGAGTAATCCCATCTTCTCCAAATTGGCTAAAAAAAGCGTTGCTGATTTTTCCTGGAAAATACACTAAAAATCTTACGAGCCGTTCCCGAGTAATCACACCTTCTCCAAATTGGCCAAAAAAAGCGTTGCTGATTTTTCCTGGAAAATATATCAAAAATCTTACGAGCCGTTCCCGAGTAATCACACCTTCTCCAAATTGGCCAAAAAAAGCGTTGCTGATTTTTCCTGGAAAATACACTAAAAATCTTACGAGCCGTTCCCGAGTAATCCCATCTTCTCCAAATTGGCCAAAAAAAAGCGTTGCTGATTTTTCCTGGAAAATACACTAAAAATCCTACGAGCCGTTCCCGAGTAATCCCACCTTCTCCAAATTGGCCAAAAAAAAGCGTTGCTGATTTTTCCTGGAAAATACACTAAAAATCCTACGAGCCGTTCCCGAGTAATCACACCTTCTCCAAATTGGCCAAAAAAAGTGTTGCTGATTTTTCCTGGAAAATACACTAAAAATCCTACGAGCCGTTCCCGAGTAATTACACCTTCTCCAAATTGGCCAAAAAAAGCGTTGCACATTTTTCCTGGAAAATACACTAAAAATCTTACGAGCCGTTCCGGAGTAATCCCATCTTCTCCAAATTAGCAAAAAAAAGCGTTGCTGATTTTTCCTGGAAAATACACTAAAAATCTTACGAGCCGTTCCGGAGTAATCCCATCTTCTCCAAATTAGCAAAAAAAAGCGTTGCTGATTTTTCCTGGAAAATACACTAAAAATCTTACGAGCCGTTCCCGAGTAATCACACCTTCTTCAAATTGGCCAAAAAAAGCGTTGCTGATTTTTCCTGGAAAATATATCAAAAATCTTACGAGCCGTTCCCGAGTAATCACACCTTCTCCAAATTGGCCAAAAAAAGTGTTGCTGATTTTTCCTGGAAAATACACTAAAAATCCTACGAGCCGTTCCCGAGTAATTACACCTTCTCCAAATTGGCCAAAAAAAGCGTTGCACATTTTTCCTGGAAAATACACTAAAAATCTTACGAGCCGTTCCGGAGTAATCCCATCTTCTCCAAATTAGCAAAAAAAAGCGTTGCTGATTTTTCCTGGAAAATACACTAAAAAACCTACGAGCCGTTCCCGAGTAATCCCATCTTCTCCAAATTAGAAAAAAAAGCGTTGTTGATTTTTCCTGGAAAATACACTAAAAATCTTACGAGCCGTTTCCGAGTAATCACACCTTCTCCAAATTGGCCAAAAAAAGCGTTGCTGATTTTTCCTGGAAAATACACTAAAAATCCTACGAGCCGTTCCCGAGTAATCACACCTTCTCCAAATTGGCCAAAAAAAGCGTTGCTGATTTTTCCTGGAAAATACACTAAAAATCCTACGAGCCGTTCCCGAGTAATCACACCTTCTCCAAATTGGCCAAAAAAAGCGTTGCTGATTTTTCCTGGAAAAAACATCAAAAATCCTACGAGCAGTTCCCGAGTAATCACACCTTCTCCAAATTGGCCAAAAAAAGCGTTGCTGATTTTTCCTGGAAAATACACTAAAAATCTTACGAGCCGTTCCCGAGTAATCACACCTTCTCCAAATTGGCCAAAAAAAAGCGTTGTTGATTTTTCCTGGAAAAAACATCAAAAATCTTACGAGCCGTTCCCGAGTAATCACACCTTCTCCAAATTGGCCAAAAAAAGCGTTGCTGATTTTTCCTGGAAAATACACTAAAAATCCTACGAGCCGTTCCCTAGTAATCACACCTTCTCCAAATTGGCAAAAAAAAACGTTGTTGATTTTTCCTGGAAATTACACTAAAAATCTTACGAGCCGTTCCCGAGTAATCACACCTTCTCCAAATTGGCCAAAAAAAAAGCGTTGCTGATTTTTCCTGGAAAATACACTAAAAAACCTACGAGCCGTTCCCGAGTAATCACACCTTCTCCAAATTAGAAAAAAAAGCGTTGCTGATTTTTCCTGGAAAATACACTAAAAATCCTACGAGCCGTTCCCGAGTAATCACACCTTCTCCAAATTGGCCAAAAAAAGCGTTGCTGATTTTTCCTGGAAAATACACTAAAAATCTTACGAGCCGTTCCCGAGTAATCACACCTTCTCCAAATTGGCCAAAAAAAGCGTTGCTGATTTTTCCTGGAAAAAACATCAAAAATCTTACGAGCCGTTCCCGAGTAATCACACCTTCTCCAAATTAGAAAAAAAAGCGTTGCTGATTTTTCCTGGAAAATACACTAAAAATCCTACGAGCCGTTCCCGAGTAATCACACCTTCTCCAAATTGGCCAAAAAAAGCGTTGCTGATTTTTCCTGGAAAAAACATCAAAAATCCTACGAGCAGTTCCCGAGTAATCACACCTTCTCCAAATTAGAAAAAAAAGCGTTGCTGATTTTTCCTGGAAAATACACTAAAAATCTTACGAGCCGTTCCCGAGTAATCACACCTTCTCCAAATTGGCCAAAAAAAGCGTTGCTGATTTTTCCTGGAAAAAACATCAAAAATCTTACGAGCCGTTCCCGAGTAATCACACCTTCTCCAAATTAGAAAAAAAAGCGTTGCTGATTTTTCCTGGAAAATACACTAAAAATCCTACGAGCCGTTCCCGAGTAATCACACCTTCTCCAAATTGGCCAAAAAAAGCGTTGCTGATTTTTCCTGGAAAAAACATCAAAAATCCTACGAGCAGTTCCCGAGTAATCACACCTTCTCCAAATTGGCCAAAAAAAGCGTTGCTGATTTTTCCTGGAAAATACACTAAAAATCTTACGAGCCGTTCCCGAGTAATCACACCTTCTCCAAATTGGCCAAAAAAAAGCGTTGTTGATTTTTCCTGGAAAAAACATCAAAAATCTTACGAGCCGTTCCCGAGTAATCACACCTTCTCCAAATTGGCCAAAAAAAGCGTTGCTGATTTTTCCTAGGAAAATACACTAAAAATCCTACGAGCCGTTCCCGAGTAATCACACCTTCTCCAAATTGGCAAAAAAAAACGTTGTTGATTTTTCCTGGAAATTACACTAAAAATCTTACGAGCCGTTCCCGAGTAATCACACCTTCTCCAAATTGGCCAAAAAAAAGCGTTGCTGATTTTTCCTGGAAAATACACTAAAAAACCTACGAGCCGTTCCCGAGTAATCACACCTTCTCCAAATTAGAAAAAAAAGCGTTGCTGATTTTTCCTGGAAAATACACTAAAAATCCTACGAGCCGTTCCCGAGTAATCACACCTTCTCCAAATTGGCCAAAAAAAGCGTTGCTGATTTTTCCTGGAAAATACACTAAAAATCTTACGAGCCGTTCCCGAGTTATCACACCTTCTCCAAATTGGCCAAAAAAAGCGTTGCTGATTTTTCCTGGAAAAAACATCAAAAATCTTACAAGCCGTTCCCGAGTAATCACACCTTCTCCAAATTAGAAAAAAAAGCGTTGCTGATTTTTCCTGGAAAATACACTAAAAATCCTACGAGCCGTTCCCGAGTAATCACACCTTCTCCAAATTGGCCAAAAAAAGCGTTGCTGATTTTTCCTGGAAAATACACTAAAAATCCTACGAGCCGTTCCCGAGTAATCACTCCTTCTCCAAATTGGCCAAAAAAAGCGTTGCTGATTTTTCCTGGAAAAAACATCAAAAATCCTACGAGCAGTTCCCGAGTAATCACACCTTCTCCAAATTGGCCAAAAAAAGCGTTGCTGATTTTTCCTGGAAAATACACTAAAAATCTTACGAGCCGTTCCCGAGTAATCACACCTTCTCCAAATTGGCCAAAAAAAAGCGTTGTTGATTTTTCCTGGAAAAAACATCAAAAATCTTACGAGCCGTTCCCGAGTAATCACACCTTCTCCAAATTGGCCAAAAAAAGCGTTGCTGATTTTTCCTAGGAAAATACACTAAAAATCCTACGAGCCGTTCCCGAGTAATCACACCTTCTCCAAATTGGCAAAAAAAAACGTTGTTGATTTTTCCTGGAAATTACACTAAAAATCTTACGAGCCGTTCCCGAGTAATCACACCTTCTCCAAATTGGCCAAAAAAAAGCGTTGCTGATTTTTCCTGGAAAATACACTAAAAAACCTACGAGCCGTTCCCGAGTAATCACACCTTCTCCAAATTAGAAAAAAAAGCGTTGCTGATTTTTCCTGGAAAATACACTAAAAATCCTACGAGCCGTTCCCGAGTAATCACACCTTCTCCAAATTGGCCAAAAAAAGCGTTGCTGATTTTTCCTGGAAAAAACATCAAAAATCTTACGAGCCGTTCCCGAGTAATCCCATCTTCTCCAAATTGGCCAAAAAAAAGCGTTGCTGATTTTTCCTGAAAAATACACTAAAAAACCTACGAGCCGTTCCCGAGTAATCACACCTTCTCCAAATTGGCCAAAAAAAAACCTTGCTGATTTTTCCTGGAAAATACACTAAAAATCTTACGAGCCGTTCCCGAGTAATCACACCTTCTCCAAATTGGCCAAAAAAAGCGTTGCTGATTTTTCCTGGAAAAAACATCAAAAATCTTACGAGCCGTTCCCGAGTAATCCCATCTTCTCCAAATTGGCCAAAAAAAGCGTTGCTGATTTTTCCTGGAAAATACACTAAAAATCTTACGAGCCGTTCCCGAGTAATCACACCTTCTCCAAATTGGCCAAAAAAAAGCGTTGCTGATTTTTCCTGGAAAATATATTAAAAATTTTATGAGCCGTTCCCGAGTAATCACACCTTCTCCAAATTGGCCAAATAAAAGCGTTGTTGATTTTTCCTGGAAAAAAACATCAAAAATCTTACGAGCCGTTCCCGAGTAATCACACCTTCTCCAAATTGGCCAAAAAAAGCGTTGCTGATTTTTCCTGGAAAATACACTAAAAATCCTACGAGCCGTTCCCGAGTAATCCCATCTTCTCCAAATTGGCCAAAAAAAGCGTTGCTGATTTTTCCTGGAAAATACACTAAAAATCTTACGAGCCGTTCCCGAGTAATCACACCTTCTCCAAATTGGCCAAAAAAAGCGTTGCTGATTTTTCCTGGAAAATATATCAAAAATCTTACGAGCCGTTCCCGAGTAATCACACCTTCTCCAAATTGGCCAAAAAAAGCGTTGCTGATTTTTCCTGGAAAATACACTAAAAATCTTACGAGCCGTTCCCGAGTAATCCCATCTTCTCCAAATTGGCCAAAAAAAAGCGTTGCTGATTTTTCCTGGAAAATACACTAAAAATCCTACGAGCCGTTCCCGAGTAATCACACCTTCTCCAAATTGGCCAAAAAAAAGCGTTGCTGATTTTTCCTGGAAAATACACTAAAAATCCTACGAGCCGTTCCCGAGTAATCACACCTTCTCCAAATTGGCCAAAAAAAGTGTTGCTGATTTTTCCTGGAAAATACACTAAAAATCCTACGAGCCGTTCCCGAGTAATCACACCTTCTCCAAATTGGCCAAAAAAAGCGTTGCACATTTTTCCTGGAAAATACACTAAAAATCTTACGAGCCGTTCCGGAGTAATCCCATCTTCTCCAAATTAGCAAAAAAAAGCGTTGCTGATTTTTCCTGGAAAATACACTAAAAATCCTACGAGCCGTTCCCGAGTAATCACACCTTCTCCAAATTGGCCAAAAAAAAGCGTTGCTGATTTTTCCTGGAAAATACACTAAAAATCCTACGAGCCGTTCCCGAGTAATCACACCTTCTCCAAATTGGCCAAAAAAAGTGTTGCTGATTTTTCCTGGAAAATACACTAAAAATCCTACGAGCCGTTCCCGAGTAATCACACCTTCTCCAAATTGGCCAAAAAAAGCGTTGCACATTTTTCCTGGAAAATACACTAAAAATCTTACGAGCCGTTCCGGAGTAATCCCATCTTCTCCAAATTGGCCAAAAAAAGCGTTGCTGATTTTTCCTGGAAAATACACTAAAAATCCTACGAGCCGTTCCCGAGTAATCACACCTTCTCCAAATTGGCCAAAAAAAGCGTTGCTGATTTTTCCTGGAAAATACACTAAAAATCCTACGAGCCGTTCCCGAGTAATCACACCTTCTCCAAATTGGCCAAAAAAAGCGTTGCTGATTTTTCCTGGAAAAAACATCAAAAATCCTACGAGCAGTTCCCGAGTAATCACACCTTCTCCAAATTGGCCAAAAAAAGCGTTGCTGATTTTTCCTGGAAAATACACTAAAAATCCTACGAGCCGTTCCCGAGTAATCACACCTTCTCCAAATTGGCCAAAAAAAGTGTTGCTGATTTTTCCTGGAAAATACACTAAAAATCCTACGAGCCGTTCCCGAGTAATCACACCTTCTCCAAATTGGCCAAAAAAAGCGTTGCACATTTTTCCTGGAAAATACACTAAAAATCTTACGAGCCGTTCCGGAGTAATCCCATCTTCTCCAAATTAGCAAAAAAAAGCGTTGCTGATTTTTCCTGGAAAATACACTAAAAATCCTACGAGCCGTTCCCGAGTAATCACACCTTCTCCAAATTGGCCAAAAAAAAGCGTTGCTGATTTTTCCTGGAAAATACACTAAAAATCCTACGAGCCGTTCCCGAGTAATCACACCTTCTCCAAATTGGCCAAAAAAAAGCGTTGCTGATTTTTCCTGGAAAATACACTAAAAATCCTACGAGCCGTTCCCGAGTAATCACACCTTCTCCAAATTGGCCAAAAAAAGTGTTGCTGATTTTTCCTGGAAAATACACTAAAAATCCTACGAGCCGTTCCCGAGTAATCACACCTTCTCCAAATTGGCCAAAAAAAGCGTTGCACATTTTTCCTGGAAAATACACTAAAAATCTTACGAGCCGTTCCGGAGTAATCCCATCTTCTCCAAATTAGCAAAAAAAAGCGTTGCTGATTTTTCCTGGAAAATACACTAAAAATCCTACGAGCCGTTCCCGAGTAATCACACCTTCTCCAAATTGGCCAAAAAAAAGCGTTGCTGATTTTTCCTGGAAAATACACTAAAAATCCTACGAGCCGTTCCCGAGTAATCACACCTTCTCCAAATTGGCCAAAAAAAAGCGTTGCTGATTTTTCCTGGAAAATACACTAAAAATCCTACGAGCCGTTCCCGAGTAATCACACCTTCTCCAAATTGGCCAAAAAAAGCGTTGCTGATTTTTCCTGGAAAATACACTAAAAATCCTACGAGCCGTTCCCGAGTAACCACACCTTCTCCAAATTGGCCAAAAAAAAGCGTTGCTGATTTTTCCTGGAAAAAACATCAAAAATCTTACGAGCCGTTCCCGAGTAATCACACCTTCTCCAAATTGGCCAAAAAAAGCGTTGCTGATTTTTCCTGGAAAATACACTAAAAATCTTACGAGCCGTTCCCGAGTAATCACACCTTCTCCAAATTGGCCAAAAAAAGCGTTGCTGATTTTTCCTGGAAAATACACTAAAAATCCTACGAGCAGTTCCCGAGTAATCACACCTTCTCCAAATTGGCCAAAAAAAACGTTGCTGATTTTTCCTGGAAAATACACTAAAAATCCTACGAGCCGTTCCCGAGTAATCCCATCTTCTCCAAATTGGCCAAAAAAAGCGTTGCTGATTTTTCCTGGAAAATACACTAAAAATCTTACGAGCCGTTCCCGAGTAATCACACCTTCTCCAAATTGGCCAAAAAAAAGCGTTGCTGATTTTTCCTGGAAAATATATTAAAAATTTTATGAGCCGTTCCCGAGTAATCACACCTTCTCCAAATTGGCCAAATAAAAGCGTTGTTGATTTTTCCTGGAAAAAAACATCAAAAATCTTACGAGCCGTTCCCGAGTAATCACACCTTCTCCAAATTGGCCAAAAAAAGCGTTGCTGATTTTTCCTGGAAAATACACTAAAAATCCTACGAGCCGTTCCCGAGTAATCCCATCTTCTCCAAATTGGCCAAAAAAAGCGTTGCTGATTTTTCCTGGAAAATACACTAAAAATCTTACGAGCCGTTCCCGAGTAATCACACCTTCTCCAAATTGGCCAAAAAAAGCGTTGCTGATTTTTCCTGGAAAATATATCAAAAATCTTACGAGCCGTTCCCGAGTAATCACACCTTCTCCAAATTGGCCAAAAAAAGCGTTGCTGATTTTTCCTGGAAAATACACTAAAAATCTTACGAGCCGTTCCCGAGTAATCCCATCTTCTCCAAATTGGCCAAAAAAAAGCGTTGCTGATTTTTCCTGGAAAATACACTAAAAATCCTACGAGCCGTTCCCGAGTAATCACACCTTCTCCAAATTGGCCAAAAAAAAGCGTTGCTGATTTTTCCTGGAAAATACACTAAAAATCCTACGAGCCGTTCCCGAGTAATCACACCTTCTCCAAATTGGCCAAAAAAAGTGTTGCTGATTTTTCCTGGAAAATACACTAAAAATCCTACGAGCCGTTCCCGAGTAATCACACCTTCTCCAAATTGGCCAAAAAAAGCGTTGCACATTTTTCCTGGAAAATACACTAAAAATCTTACGAGCCGTTCCGGAGTAATCCCATCTTCTCCAAATTGGCCAAAAAAAGCGTTGCTGATTTTTCCTGGAAAATACACTAAAAATCCTACGAGCCGTTCCCGAGTAATCACACCTTCTCCAAATTGGCCAAAAAAAGCGTTGCTGATTTTTCCTGGAAAATACACTAAAAATCCTACGAGCCGTTCCCGAGTAATCACACCTTCTCCAAATTGGCCAAAAAAAGCGTTGCTGATTTTTCCTGGAAAAAACATCAAAAATCCTACGAGCAGTTCCCGAGTAATCACACCTTCTCCAAATTGGCCAAAAAAAGCGTTGCTGATTTTTCCTGGAAAATACACTAAAAATCTTACGAGCCGTTCCCGAGTAATCACACCTTCTCCAAATTGGCCAAAAAAAAGCGTTGTTGATTTTTCCTGGAAAAAACATCAAAAATCTTACGAGCCGTTCCCGAGTAATCACACCTTCTCCAAATTGGCCAAAAAAAGCGTTGCTGATTTTTCCTGGAAAATACACTAAAAATCCTACGAGCCGTTCCCGAGTAATCACACCTTCTCCAAATTGGCAAAAAAAAACGTTGTTGATTTTTCCTGGAAATTACACTAAAAATCTTACGAGCCGTTCCCGAGTAATCACACCTTCTCCAAATTGGCCAAAAAAAAAGCGTTGCTGATTTTTCCTGGAAAATACACTAAAAAACCTACGAGCCGTTCCCGAGTAATCACACCTTCTCCAAATTAGAAAAAAAAGCGTTGCTGATTTTTCCTGGAAAATACACTAAAAATCCTACGAGCCGTTCCCGAGTAATCACACCTTCTCCAAATTGGCCAAAAAAAGCGTTGCTGATTTTTCCTGGAAAAAACATCAAAAATCTTACGAGCCGTTCCCGAGTAATCCCATCTTCTCCAAATTGGCCAAAAAAAAGCGTTGCTGATTTTTCCTGAAAAATACACTAAAAAACCTACGAGCCGTTCCCAAGTAATCACACCTTCTCCAAATTGGCCAAAAAAAAGCGTTGTTGATTTTTCCTGGAAAATACACTAAAAATCTTACGAGCCGTTTCCGAGTAATCACACCTTCTCCAAATTGGCCAAAAAAAGCGTTGCTGATTTTTCCTGGAAAATACACTAAAAATCCTACGAGCCGTTCCCGAGTAATCACACCTTCTCCAAATTGGCCAAAAAAAGCGTTGCTGATTTTTCCTGGAAAATACACTAAAAATCCTACGAGCCGTTCCCGAGTAATCACTCCTTCTCCAAATTGGCCAAAAAAAGCGTTGCTGATTTTTCCTGGAAAATACACTAAAAAACCTACGAGCCGTTCCCGAGTAATCACACTTTCTCCAAATTGGCAAAAAAAAGCGTTGCTGATTTTTCCTGGAAAATACACTAAAAATCTTACGAGCCGTTCCCGAGTAATCACACCTTCTCCAAATTGGCCAAAAAAAGCGTTGTTGATTTTTCCTGGAAAATACACTAAAAATTCTACGAGCCGTTCCCGAGTAATCACACCTTCTCCAAATTGGCCAAAAAAAGCGTTGCTGATTTTTCCTGAAAAATACACTAAAAATCCTACGAGCAGTTCCCGAGTAATCACACCTTCTCCAAATTGGCAAAAAAAAAGCGTTGCTGATTTTTCCTGAAAAATACACTAAAAAACCTACGAGCCGTTCCCGAGTAATCACACCTTCTCCAAATTGGCCAAAAAAAAAACCTTGCTGATTTTTCCTGGAAAATAAACTAAAAATCTTACGAGCCGTTCCCGAGTAATCACACCTTCTCCAAATTGGCCAAAAAAAGCGTTGCTGATTTTTCCTGGAAAAAACATCAAAAATCTTACGAGCCGTTCCCGAGTAATCACACCTTCTCCAAATTAGAAAAAAAAGCGTTGCTGATTTTTCCTGGAAAATACACTAAAAAACCTACGAGCCGTTCCCGAGTAATCCCATCTTCTCCAAATTAGAAAAAAAAGCGTTGTTGATTTTTCCTGGAAAATACACTAAAAATCCTACGAGCCGTTCCCGAGTAATCACACCTTCTCCAAATTAGAAAAAAAAGCGTTGCTGATTTTTCCTGGAAAATACACTAAAAAACCTACGAGCCGTTCCCGAGTAATCACACCTTCTCCAAATTGGCCAAAAAAAGCGTTGCTGATTTTTCCTGGAAAATACATTAAAAATTTTATGAGCCGTTCCCGAGTAATCACACCTTCTCCAAATTGGGCAAAAAAAGTGTTGCTGATTTTTCCTGGAAAATATATTAAAAATTTTATGAGCCGTTCCCGAGTAATCCCATCTTCTCCAAATTGGCCAAAAAAAGCGTTGCTGATTTTTCCTGGAAAATATATTAAAAATCCTACGAGCCGTTCCCGAGTAATCACACCTTCTCCAAATTGGCCAAAAAAAAGCGTTGCTGATTTTTCCTGGAAAATACACTAAAAATTCTACGAGCCGTTCCCGAGTAATCAGACCTTCTCCAAATTGGCCAAAAAAAAAACGTTGCTGATTTTTCCTGGAAAATACACTAAAAATCCTACGAGCCGTTCCCGAGTAATCACACCATCTCCAAATTGGCCAAAAAAAAACCTTGCTGATTTTTCCTGGAAATTACACTAAAAATCTTACGAGCCGTTCCCGAGTAATCCCATCTTCTCCAAATTGGCCAAAAAAAAGCGTTGCTGATTTTTCCTGAAAAATACACTAAAAAACCTACGAGCCGTTCCCGAGTAATCACACCTTCTCCAAATTGGCCAAAAAAAAACCTTGCTGATTTTTCCTGGAAAATAAACTAAAAATCTTACGAGCCGTTCCCGAGTAATCACACCTTCTCCAAATTGGCCAAAAAAAGCGTTGCTGATTTTTCCTGGAAAAAACATCAAAAATCTTACGAGCCGTTCCCGAGTAATCACACCTTCTCCAAATTAGAAAAAAAAGCGTTGCTGATTTTTCCTGGAAAATACACTAAAAAACCTACGAGCCGTTCCCGAGTAATCCCATCTTCTCCAAATTAGAAAAAAAAGCGTTGTTGATTTTTCCTGGAAAATACACTAAAAATCCTACGAGCCGTTCCCGAGTAATCACACCTTCTCCAAATTAGAAAAAAAAGCGTTGCTGATTTTTCCTGGAAAATACACTAAAAAACCTACGAGCCGTTCCCGAGTAATCCCATCTTCTCCAAATTAGAAAAAAAAGCGTTGCTGATTTTTCCTGGAAAATACACTAAAAATCCTACGAGCAGTTCCCGAGTAATCACACCTTCTCCAAATTGGCCAAAAAAAAGCGTTGCTGATTTTTCCTGGAAAATACACTAAAAATCCTACGAGCCGTTCCCGAGTAATCACACCTTCTCCAAATTGGCCAAAAAAAAGCGTTGCTGATTTTTCCTGGAAAAAACATCAAAAATCTTACGAGCCGTTCCCGAGTAATCACACCTTCTCCAAATTGGCCAAAAAAAAGCGTTGCTGATTTTTCCTGGAAAATACACTAAAAATCCTACGAGCCGTTCCCGAGTAATCACACCTTCTCCAAATTGGCCAAAAAAAGCGTTGCTGATTTTTCCTGGAAAATACACTAAAAATCCTACGAGCCGTTCCCGAGTAACCACACCTTCTCCAAATTGGCCAAAAAAAAGCGTTGCTGATTTTTCCTGGAAAAAACATCAAAAATCTTACGAGCCGTTCCCGAGTAATCACACCTTCTCCAAATTGGCCAAAAAAAGCGTTGCTGATTTTTCCTGGAAAATACACTAAAAATCTTACGAGCCGTTCCCGAGTAATCACACCTTCTCCAAATTGGCCAAAAAAAGCGTTGCTGATTTTTCCTGGAAAATACACTAAAAATCCTACGAGCAGTTCCCGAGTAATCACACCTTCTCCAAATTGGCCAAAAAAAACGTTGCTGATTTTTCCTGGAAAATACACTAAAAATCCTACGAGCCGTTCCCGAGTAATCCCATCTTCTCCAAATTGGCCAAAAAAAGCGTTGCTGATTTTTCCTGGAAAATACACTAAAAATCTTACGAGCCGTTCCCGAGTAATCACACCTTCTCCAAATTGGCCAAAAAAAAGCGTTGCTGATTTTTCCTGGAAAATATATTAAAAATTTTATGAGCCGTTCCCGAGTAATCACACCTTCTCCAAATTGGCCAAATAAAAGCGTTGTTGATTTTTCCTGGAAAAAAACATCAAAAATCTTACGAGCCGTTCCCGAGTAATCACACCTTCTCCAAATTGGCCAAAAAAAGCGTTGCTGATTTTTCCTGGAAAATACACTAAAAATCCTACGAGCCGTTCCCGAGTAATCCCATCTTCTCCAAATTGGCCAAAAAAAGCGTTGCTGATTTTTCCTGGAAAATACACTAAAAATCTTACGAGCCGTTCCCGAGTAATCACACCTTCTCCAAATTGGCCAAAAAAAGCGTTGCTGATTTTTCCTGGAAAATATATCAAAAATCTTACGAGCCGTTCCCGAGTAATCACACCTTCTCCAAATTGGCCAAAAAAAGCGTTGCTGATTTTTCCTGGAAAATACACTAAAAATCTTACGAGCCGTTCCCGAGTAATCCCATCTTCTCCAAATTGGCCAAAAAAAAGCGTTGCTGATTTTTCCTGGAAAATACACTAAAAATCCTACGAGCCGTTCCCGAGTAATCACACCTTCTCCAAATTGGCCAAAAAAAAGCGTTGCTGATTTTTCCTGGAAAATACACTAAAAATCCTACGAGCCGTTCCCGAGTAATCACACCTTCTCCAAATTGGCCAAAAAAAGTGTTGCTGATTTTTCCTGGAAAATACACTAAAAATCCTACGAGCCGTTCCCGAGTAATCACACCTTCTCCAAATTGGCCAAAAAAAGCGTTGCACATTTTTCCTGGAAAATACACTAAAAATCTTACGAGCCGTTCCGGAGTAATCCCATCTTCTCCAAATTAGCAAAAAAAAGCGTTGCTGATTTTTCCTGGAAAATACACTAAAAATCCTACGAGCCGTTCCCGAGTAATCACACCTTCTCCAAATTGGCCAAAAAAAAGCGTTGCTGATTTTTCCTGGAAAATACACTAAAAATCCTACGAGCCGTTCCCGAGTAATCACACCTTCTCCAAATTGGCCAAAAAAAGTGTTGCTGATTTTTCCTGGAAAATACACTAAAAATCCTACGAGCCGTTCCCGAGTAATCACACCTTCTCCAAATTGGCCAAAAAAAGCGTTGCACATTTTTCCTGGAAAATACACTAAAAATCTTACGAGCCGTTCCGGAGTAATCCCATCTTCTCCAAATTGGCCAAAAAAAGCGTTGCTGATTTTTCCTGGAAAATACACTAAAAATCCTACGAGCCGTTCCCGAGTAATCACACCTTCTCCAAATTGGCCAAAAAAAGCGTTGCTGATTTTTCCTGGAAAATACACTAAAAATCCTACGAGCCGTTCCCGAGTAATCACACCTTCTCCAAATTGGCCAAAAAAAGCGTTGCTGATTTTTCCTGGAAAAAACATCAAAAAGCCTACGAGCAGTTCCCGAGTAATCACACCTTCTCCAAATTGGCCAAAAAAAGCGTTGCTGATTTTTCCTGGAAAATACACTAAAAATCTTACGAGCCGTTCCCGAGTAATCACACCTTCTCCAAATTGGCCAAAAAAAAGCGTTGTTGATTTTTCCTGGAAAAAACATCAAAAATCTTACGAGCCGTTCCCGAGTAATCACACCTTCTCCAAATTGGCCAAAAAAAGCGTTGCTGATTTTTCCTGGAAAATACACTAAAAATCCTACGAGCCGTTCCCGAGTAATCCCATCTTCTCCAAATTGGCCAAAAAAAAGCGTTGCTGATTTTTCCTGAAAAATACACTAAAAAACCTACGAGCCGTTCCCAAGTAATCACACCTTCTCCAAATTGGCCAAAAAAAAGCGTTGTTGATTTTTCCTGGAAAATACACTAAAAATCTTACGAGCCGTTTCCGAGTAATCACACCTTCTCCAAATTGGCCAAAAAAAGCGTTGCTGATTTTTCCTGGAAAATACACTAAAAATCCTACGAGCCGTTCCCGAGTAATCACACCTTCTCCAAATTGGCCAAAAAAAGCGTTGCTGATTTTTCCTGGAAAATACACTAAAAATCCTACGAGCCGTTCCCGAGTAATCACTCCTTCTCCAAATTGGCCAAAAAAAGCGTTGCTGATTTTTCCTGGAAAAAACATCAAAAATCCTACGAGCAGTTCCCGAGTAATCACACCTTCTCCAAATTGGCCAAAAAAAGCGTTGCTGATTTTTCCTGGAAAATACACTAAAAATCTTACGAGCCGTTCCCGAGTAATCACACCTTCTTTAAATTGGCCAAAAAAAAGCGTTGTTGATTTTTCTGGAAAAAACATCAAAAATCTTACGAGCCGTTCCCGAATAATCACACCTTCTCCAAATTGGCCAAAAAAAAGCGTTGCTGATTTTTCCTGGAAAATACACTAAAAATCCTACGAGCCGTTCCCGAGTAATCACACCTTCTCCAAATTGGCAAAAAAAAAAACGTTGTTGATTTTTCCTGGAAATTACACTAAAAATCTTACGAGCCGTTCCCGAGTAATCACACCTTCTCCAAATTGGCCAAAAAAAAGCGTTGCTGATTTTTCCTGGAAAATACACTAAAAAACCTACGAGCCGTTCCCGAGTAATCACACCTTCTCCAAATTAGAAAAAAAAGCGTTGCTGATTTTTCCTGGAAAATACACTAAAAATCCTACGAGCCGTTCCCGAGTAATCACACCTTCTCCAAATTGGCCAAAAAAAGCGTTGCTGATTTTTCCTGGAAAAAAACATCAAAAATCTTACGAGCCGTTCCCGAGTAATCCCATCTTCTCCAAATTGGCCAAAAAAAAGCGTTGCTGATTTTTCCTGAAAAATACACTAAAAAACCTACGAGCCGTTCCCGAGTAATCACACCTTCTCCAAATTGGCCAAAAAAAAACCTTGCTGATTTTTCCTGGAAAATACACTAAAAATCTTACGAGCCGTTCCCGAGTAATCACACCTTCTCCAAATTGGCCAAAAAAAGCGTTGCTGATTTTTCCTGGAAAAAACATCAAAAATCTTACGAGCCGTTCCCGAGTAAACACACCTTCTCCAAATTGGCCAAAAAAAAGCGTTGCTGATTTTTCCTGGAAAATACACTAAAAATCTTACGAGCCGTTCCCGAGTAATCACACCTTCTCCAAATTGGCCAAAAAAAGCGTTGCTGATTTTTCCTGGAAAAAACATCAAAAATCTTACGAGCCGTTCCCGAGTAATCACACCTTCTCCAAATTGGCCAAAAAAAGCGTTGCTGATTTTTCCTGGAAAATATATTAAAAATTTTATGAGCCGTTCCCGAGTAATCACACCTTCTCCAAATTGGCCAAAAAAAGCGTTGCTGATTTTTCCTGGAAAATACACTAAAAATCCTACGAGCCGTTCCCGAGTAATCACACCTTCTCCAAATTGGCAAAAAAAAAGCGTTGCTGATTTTTCCTGGAAAATACACTAAAAATCTTACGAGCCGTTCCCGAGTAATCACACCTTCTCCAAATTGGCCAAAAAAAAGCGTTGCTGATTTTTCCTGGAAAATACACTAAAAAACCTACGAGCCGTTCCCGAGTAATCACACCTTCTCCAAATTGGCCAAAAAAAGCGTTGCTGATTTATCCTGGAAAATACACTAAAAATCTTACGAGCCGTTCCCGAGTAATCACACCTTCTCCAAATTGGCCAAATAAAAGCGTTGTTGATTTTTCCTGGAAAAAAACATCAAAAATCTTACGAGCCGTTCCCGAGTAATCACACCTTCTCCAAATTGGCCAAAAAAAGCGTTGCTGATTTTTCCTGGAAAATACACTAAAAATCCTACGAGCCGTTCCCGAGTAATCACACCTTCTCCAAATTGGCAAAAAAAGCGTTGTTGATTTTTCCTGGAAAATACACTAAAAAACCTACGAGCCGTTCCCGAGTAATCCCATCTTCTCCAAATTGGCCAAAAAAAGCGTTGCTGATTTTTCCTGGAAAATACATCAAAAATCTTACGAGCAGTTCCCGAGTAATCCCATCTTCTCCAAATTGGCAAAAAAAAGCGTTGCTGATTTTTCCTGAAAAATACACTAAAAAACCTACGAGCCGTTCCCGAGTAATCACACCTTATCCAAATTGGCCAAAAAAAGCGTTGCTGATTTTTCCTGGAAAATATATTAAAAATCCTACGAGCCGTTCCCGAGTAATCACACCTTCTCCAAATTGGCCAAAAAAAAGCGTTGCTGATTTTTCCTGGAAAATACACTAAAAATTCTACGAGCCGTTCCCGAGTAATCAGACCTTCTCCAAATTGGCCAAAAAAAAAACGTTGCTGATTTTTCCTGGAAAATACACTAAAAATCCTACGAGCCGTTCCCGAGTAATCACACCATCTCCAAATTGGCCAAAAAAAAACCTTGCTGATTTTTCCTGGAAATTACACTAAAAATCTTACGAGCCGTTCCCGAGTAATCCCATCTTCTCCAAATTGGCCAAAAAAAAGCGTTGCTGATTTTTCCTGAAAAATACACTAAAAAACCTACGAGCCGTTCCCGAGTAATCACACCTTCTCCAAATTGGCAAAAAAAAAACCTTGCTGATTTTTCCTGGAAAATAAACTAAAAATCTTACGAGCCGTTCCCGAGTAATCACACCTTCTCCAAATTGGCCAAAAAAAGCGTTGCTGATTTTTCCTGGAAAAAACATCAAAAATCTTACGAGCCGTTCCCGAGTAATCACACCTTCTCCAAATTAGAAAAAAAAGCGTTGCTGATTTTTCCTGGAAAATACACTAAAAAACCTACGAGCCGTTCCCGAGTAATCCCATCTTCTCCAAATTAGAAAAAAAAGCGTTGTTGATTTTTCCTGGAAAATACACTAAAAATCCTACGAGCCGTTCCCGAGTAATCACACCTTCTCCAAATTAGAAAAAAAAGCGTTGCTGATTTTTCCTGGAAAATACACTAAAAAACCTACGAGCCGTTCCCGAGTAATCCCATCTTCTCCAAATTAGAAAAAAAAGCGTTGCTGATTTTTCCTGGAAAATACACTAAAAATCCTACGAGCAGTTCCCGAGTAATCACACCTTCTCCAAATTGGCAAAAAAAAGCGTTGCTGATTTTTCCTGGAAATTACACTATAAATCCTACGAGCCGTTCCCGAGTAATCACACCTTCTCCAAATTGGCAAAAAAAAGCGTTGTTGATTTTTCCTGGAAAATACACTAAAAAACCTACGAGGCGTTCCCGAGTAATCACACCTTCTCCAAATTGGCAAAAAAAAGCGTTGTTGATTTTTCCTGGAAAATACACTAAAAAACCTACGAGCCGTTCCCGAGTAATCACACCTTCTCCAAATTGGCCAAAAAAAGCGTTGCTGATTTTTCCTGGAAAATACATTAAAAATTTTATGAGCCGTTCCCGAGTAATCACACCTTCTCCAAATTGGCCAAAAAAAGTGTTGCTGATTTTTCCTGGAAAATATATTAAAAATTTTATGAGCCGTTCCCGAGTAATCCCATCTTCTCCAAATTGGCCAAAAAAAGCGTTGCTGATTTTTCCTGGAAAATATATTAAAAATTTTATGAGCCGTTCCCGAGTAATCCCATCTTCTCCAAATTGGCCAAAAAAAGCGTTGTTGATTTTTCCTGGAAAATACACTAAAAATCCTACGAGCCGTTCCCGAGTAATCACACCTTCTCCAAATTGGCCAAAAAAAGCGTTGCTGATTTTTCCTGGAAAAAACATCAAAAATCTTACGAGCCGTTTCCGAGTAATAACACCATCTCCAAATTGGCCAAAAAAAGCGTTGCTGATTTTTCCTGAAAAATACATCAAAAATCTTACGAGCCGTTCCCGAGTAATCACACCATCTCCAAATTGGCCAAAAAAAGCGTTGTTGATTTTTCCTGGAAAATACACTAAAAATCCTACGAGCCGTTCCCGAGTAATCACACCTTCTCCAAATTGGCCAAAAAAAGCGTTGCTGATTATTCCTGGAAAATACATCAAAAATCTTACGAGCCGTTTCCGAGTAATCACACCTTCTCCAAATTGGCCAAAAAAAGCGTTGTTGATTTTTCCTGGAAAATACACTAAAAATCCTACGAGCCGTTCCCGAGTAATCCCATCTTCTCCAAATTAGAAAAAAAAGCGTTGCTGATTTTTCCTGGAAATTACATCAAAAATCTTACGAGCCGTTCCCGAGTAATCACACCTTCTCCAAATTAGAAAAAAAAGCGTTGCTGATTTTTCCTGGAAAATACACTAAAAATCTTACGAGCCGTTCCCGAGTAATCACACCTTCTCCAAATTGGCCAAAAAAAGCGTTGTTGATTTTTCCTGGAAAATACACTAAAAATCCTACGAGCCGTTCCCGAGTAATCACACCTTCTCCAAATTGGCAAAAAAAAGCGTTGTTGATTTTTCCTGGAAAATACACTAAAAATCTTACGAGCCGTTTCCGAGTAATCACACCTTCTCCAAATTAGCCAAAAAAAAGCGTTGCTGATTTTTCCTGGAAAATATATTAAAAATTTTATGAGCCGTTCCCGAGTAATCACACCTTCTCCAAATTGGCAAAAAAAAGCGTTGTTGATTTTTCCTGGAAAATACACTAAAAATCTTACGAGCCGTTTCCGAGTAATCACACCTTCTCCAAATTAGCCAAAAAAAAGCGTTGCTGATTTTTCCTGGAAAATACACTAAAAATTTTATGAGCCGTTCCCGAGTAATCCCATCTTCTCCAAATTGGCCAAAAAAAAGCGTTGCTGATTTTTCCTGGAAAATACACTAAAAATCTTACGAGCCGTTCCCGAGTAATCACACCTTCTCCAAATTGGCCAAAAAAAGCGTTGTTGATTTTTCCTGGAAAATACACTAAAAATCCTACGAGCCGTTCCCGAGTAATCACACCTTCTCCAAATTGGCCAAAAAAAGCGTTGCTGATTATTCCTGGAAAATACATCAAAAATCTTACGAGCCGTTTCCGAGTAATCACACCTTCTCCAAATTGGCCAAAAAAAGCGTTGTTGATTTTTCCTGGAAAATACACTAAAAATCCTACGAGCCGTTCCCGAGTAATCACACCATCTCCAAATTGGCCAAAAAAAGCGTTGCTGATTTTTCCTGAAAAATACATCAAAAATCTTACGAGCCGTTCCCGAGTAATCACACCTTCTCCAAATTAGAAAAAAAAGCGTTGCTGATTTTTCCTGGAAAATAAATCAAAAATCTTACGAGCCGTTCCCGAGTAATCACACCTTCTCCAAATTGGCCAAAAAAAAGCGTTGCTGATTTTTCCTGGAAAAAACATCAAAAATCTTACGAGCCGTTTCCGAGTAATAACACCATCTCCAAATTGGCCAAAAAAAGCGTTGCTGATTTTTCCTGAAAAATACATCAAAAATCTTACGAGCCGTTCCCGAGTAATCACACCTTCTCCAAATTAGAAAAAAAAGCGTTGCTGATTTTTCCTGGAAATTACATCAAAAATCTTACGAGCCGTTCCCGAGTAATCACACCTTCTCCAAATTAGAAAAAAAAGCGTTGCTGATTTTTCCTGGAAAATACACTAAAAATCTTACGAGCCGTTCCCGAGTAATCACACCTTCTCCAAATTGGCCAAAAAAAGCGTTGCTGATTTTTCCTGGAAAATACATCAAAAATCTTACGAGCCGTTCCCGAGTAATCACACCTTCTCCAAATTGGCCAAAAAAAAAGCGTTGCTGATTTTTCCTGGAAAATACACTAAAAATCCTACGAGCCGTTCCCGAGTAATCACACCTCCAAATTGGCCAAAAAAAGCGTTGCTGATTTTTCCTGGAAAATACACTAAAAATCTTACGAGCCGTTCCCGAGTAATCTCATCTTCTCCAAATTGGCCAAAAAAAAACGTTGCTGATTTTTCCTGGAAAATACACTAAAAATCTTACGAGCCGTTCCCGAGTAATCCCATCTTCTCCAAATTAGAAAAAAAAGCGTTGCTGATTTTTCCTGGAAATTACACTAAAAATCCTACGAGCCGTTCCCGAGTAATCACACCTTCTCCAAATTGGCCAAAAAAAAGCGTTGCTGATTTTTCCTGAAAAATACACTAAAAATCCTACGAGCCGTTCCCGAGTAATCACACCATCTCCAAATTGGCCAAAAAAAGCGTTGCTGATTTTTCCTGGAAAAAACATCAAAAATCTTACGAGCCGTTCCCGAGTAATCACACCTTCTCCAAATTGGCCAAAAAAAGCGTTGCTGATTTTTCCTGAAAAATACACTAAAAAACCTACGAGCCGTTCCCGAGTAATCCCATCTTCTCCAAATTAGAAAAAAAAAGCGTTGCTGATTTTTCCTGGAAATTACACTAAAAATCCTACGAGCCGTTCCCGAGTAATCACACCTTCTCCAAATTGGCCAAAAAAAGCGTTGCTGATTTTTCCTGGAAAAAACATCAAAAATCTTACGAGCCGTTCCCGAGTAATCCCATCTTCTCCAAATTAGCAAAAAAAAAGCGTTGCTGATTTTTCCTGGAAAATACACTAAAAAACCTACGAGCCGTTCCCGAGTAATCACACCTTCTCCAAATTGGCCAAAAAAAAGCGTTGCTGATTTTTCCTGGAAAATACACTAAAAATCTTACGAGCCGTTCCCGAGTAATCCCATCTTCTCCAAATTGGCCAAAAAAAGCGTTGTTGATTTTTCCTGGAAAATACACTAAAAATCTTACGAGCCGTTCCCGAGTAATCACACCTTCTCCAAATTGGCCAAAAAAAAGCGTTGCTAATTTTTCCTGGAAAATACACTAAAAAACCTACGAGCCGTTCCCGAGTAATCCCATCTTCTCCAAATTAGAAAAAAAAGCGTTGCTGATTTTTCCTGGAAAATACACTAAAAAACCTACGAGCCGTTCCCGAGTAATCACACCTTCTCCAAATTGGCCAAAAAAAGTGTTGCTGATTTTTCCTGGAAATTACACTAAAAATCCTACGAGCCGTTCCCGAGTAATCACACCTTCTCCAAATTGGCCAAAAAAAAGCGTTGCTGATTTTTCCTGGAAAAAACATCAAAAATCTTACGAGCCGTTCCCGAGTAATCACACCTTCTCTAAATTGGCCAAAAAAAAACGTTGCTGATTTTTCCTGGAAAATACACTAAAAAACCTACGAGCCGTTCCCGAGTAATCACAGCTTCTCCAAATTGGCCAAAAAAAAAGCGTTGCTGATTTTTCCTGGAAAATACACTAAAAATCTTACGAGCCGTTCCCGAGTAATCCCATCTTCTCCAAATTGGCCAAAAAAAAACGTTGCTGATTTTTCCTGGAAAATACACTAAAAATCTTACGAGCCGTTTCCGAGTAATCACACCTTCTCCAAATTGGCCAAAAAAAAACGTTGCACATTTTTCCTGGAAAATACACTAAAAATCCTACGAGCAGTTCCCGAGTAATCACACCTTCTCCAAATTAGCCAAAAAAAAGCGTTGCTGATTTTTCCTGGAAAATACACTAAAAATTTTATGAGCCGTTCCCGAGTAATCCCATCTTCTCCAAATTGGCCAAAAAAAAGCGTTGCTGATTTTTCCTGGAAAATACACTAAAAATCTTACGAGCCGTTCCCGAGTAATCACACCTTCTCCAAATTGGCCAAAAAAAGCGTTGTTGATTTTTCCTGGAAAATACACTAAAAATCCTACGAGCCGTTCCCGAGTAATCACACCTTCTCCAAATTGGCCAAAAAAAGCGTTGCTGATTTTTCCTGGAAAATACATCAAAAATCTTACGAGCCGTTTCCGAGTAATCACACCTTCTCCAAATTGGCCAAAAAAAGCGTTGTTGATTTTTCCTGGAAAATACACTAAAAATCCTACGAGCCGTTCCCGAGTAATCACACCATCTCCAAATTGGCCAAAAAAAGCGTTGCTGATTTTTCCTGAAAAATACATCAAAAATCTTACGAGCCGTTCCCGAGTAATCACACCTTCTCCAAATTAGAAAAAAAAAGCGTTGCTGATTTTTCCTGGAAAATAAATCAAAAATCTTACGAGCCGTTCCCGAGTAATCACACCTTCTCCAAATTGGCCAAAAAAAAGCGTTGCTGATTTTTCCTGGAAAAAACATCAAAAATCTTACGAGCCGTTTCCGAGTAATAACACCATCTCCAAATTGGCCAAAAAAAGCGTTGCTGATTTTTCCTGAAAAATACATCAAAAATCTTACGAGCCGTTCCCGAGTAATCACACCTTCTCCAAATTAGAAAAAAAAGCGTTGCTGATTTTTCCTGGAAATTACATCAAAAATCTTACGAGCCGTTCCCGAGTAATCACACCTTCTCCAAATTAGAAAAAAAAGCGTTGCTGATTTTTCCTGGAAAATACACTAAAAATCTTACGAGCCGTTCCCGAGTAATCACACCTTCTCCAAATTGGCCAAAAAAAGCGTTGCTGATTTTTCCTGGAAAATACATCAAAAATCTTACGAGCCGTTCCCGAGTAATCACACCTTCTCCAAATTGGCCAAAAAAAAAGCGTTGCTGATTTTTCCTGGAAAATACACTAAAAATCCTACGAGCCGTTCCCGAGTAATCACACCTTCTCCAAATTGGCCAAAAAAAGCGTTGCTGATTTTTCCTGGAAAATACACTAAAAATCTTACGAGCCGTTCCCGAGTAATCTCATCTTCTCCAAATTGGCCAAAAAAAAAACGTTGCTGATTTTTCCTGGAAAATACACTAAAAATCTTACGAGCCGTTCCCGAGTAATCCCATCTTCTCCAAATTAGAAAAAAAAGCGTTGCTGATTTTTCCTGGAAATTACACTAAAAATCCTACGAGCCGTTCCCGAGTAATCACACCTTCTCCAAATTGGCCAAAAAAAAGCGTTGCTGATTTTTCCTGAAAAATACACTAAAAATCCTACGAGCCGTTCCCGAGTAATCACACCATCTCCAAATTGGCCAAAAAAAGCGTTGCTGATTTTTCCTGGAAAAAACATCAAAAATCTTACGAGCCGTTCCCGAGTAATCACACCTTCTCCAAATTGGCCAAAAAAAGCGTTGCTGATTTTTCCTGAAAAATACACTAAAAAACCTACGAGCCGTTCCCGAGTAATCCCATCTTCTCCAAATTAGAAAAAAAAAGCGTTGCTGATTTTTCCTGGAAATTACACTAAAAATCCTACGAGCCGTTCCCGAGTAATCACACCTTCTCCAAATTGGCCAAAAAAAGCGTTGCTGATTTTTCCTGGAAAAAACATCAAAAATCTTACGAGCCGTTCCCGAGTAATCCCATCTTCTCCAAATTAGCAAAAAAAAAGCGTTGCTGATTTTTCCTGGAAAATACACTAAAAAACCTACGAGCCGTTCCCGAGTAATCACACCTTCTCCAAATTGGCCAAAAAAAAAGCGTTGCTGATTTTTCCTGGAAAATACACTAAAAATCTTACGAGCCGTTCCCGAGTAATCCCATCTTCTCCAAATTGGCCAAAAAAAGCGTTGTTGATTTTTCCTGGAAAATACACTAAAAATCTTACGAGCCGTTCCCGAGTAATCACACCTTCTCCAAATTGGCCAAAAAAAAGCGTTGCTAATTTTTCCTGGAAAATACACTAAAAAACCTACGAGCCGTTCCCGAGTAATCCCATCTTCTCCAAATTAGAAAAAAAAGCGTTGCTGATTTTTCCTGGAAAATACACTAAAAAACCTACGAGCCGTTCCCGAGTAATCACACCTTCTCCAAATTGGCCAAAAAAAGTGTTGCTGATTTTTCCTGGAAATTACACTAAAAATCCTACGAGCCGTTCCCGAGTAATCACACCTTCTCCAAATTGGCCAAAAAAAAGCGTTGCTGATTTTTCCTGGAAAAAACATCAAAAATCTTACGAGCCGTTCCCGAGTAATCACACCTTCTCCAAATTGGCCAAAAAAAAGCGTTGCTGATTTTTCCTGGAAAATACACTAAAAAACCTACGAGCCGTTCCCGAGTAATCACAGCTTCTCCAAATTGGCCAAAAAAAAGCGTTGCTGATTTTTCCTGGAAAATACACTAAAAATCTTACGAGCCGTTCCCGAGTAATCCCATCTTCTCCAAATTGGCCAAAAAAAAACGTTGCTGATTTTTCCTGGAAAATACACTAAAAATCTTACGAGCCGTTTCCGAGTAATCACACCTTCTCCAAATTGGCCAAAAAAAAGCGTTGCACATTTTTCCTGGAAAATACACTAAAAATCCTACGAGCAGTTCCCGAGTAATCACACCTTCTCCAAATTGGCAAAAAAAAGCGTTGCTGACTTTTCCTGGAAAATACACTAAAAATCCTACGAGCCGTTCCCGAGTAATCACACCTTCTCCAAATTGGCCAAAAAAAGCGTTGTTGATTTTTCCTGGAAAATACACTAAAAAACCTACGAGCCGTTCCCGAGTAATCCCATCTTCTCCAAATTGGCCAAAAAAAGCGTTGCTGATTTTTCCTGGAAAATACACTAAAAAACCTACGAGCCGTTCCCGAGTAATCACACCTTCTCCAAATTGGCCAAAAAAAGCGTTGTTGATTTTTCCTGGAAAATACACTAAAAATCCTACCAGCCGTTCCCGAGTAATCACACCTTCTCCAAATTAGAAAAAAAAAGCGTTGCTGATTTTTCCTGGAAAATAAATCAAAAATCTTACGAGCCGTTCCCGAGTAATCACACCTTCTCCAAATTGGCCAAAAAAAAGCGTTGCTGATTTTTCCTGGAAAAAACATCAAAAATCTTACGAGCCGTTTCCGAGTAATAACACCATCTCCAAATTGGCCAAAAAAAGCGTTGCTGATTTTTCCTGAAAAATACATCAAAAATCTTACGAGCCGTTCCCGAGTAATCACACCTTCTCCAAATTAGAAAAAAAAGCGTTGCTGATTTTTCCTGGAAATTACATCAAAAATCTTACGAGCCGTTCCCGAGTAATCACACCTTCTCCAAATTAGAAAAAAAAGCGTTGCTGATTTTTCCTGGAAAATACACTAAAAATCTTACGAGCCGTTCCCGAGTAATCACACCTTCTCCAAATTGGCCAAAAAAAGCGTTGCTGATTTTTCCTGGAAAATACATCAAAAATCTTACGAGCCGTTCCCGAGTAATCACACCTTCTCCAAATTGGCCAAAAAAAAAGCGTTGCTGATTTTTCCTGGAAAATACACTAAAAATCCTACGAGCCGTTCCCGAGTAATCACACCTTCTCCAAATTGGCCAAAAAAAGCGTTGCTGATTTTTCCTGGAAAATACACTAAAAATCTTACGAGCCGTTCCCGAGTAATCTCATCTTCTCCAAATTGGCCAAAAAAAAACGTTGCTGATTTTTCCTGGAAAATACACTAAAAATCTTACGAGCCGTTCCCGAGTAATCCCATCTTCTCCAAATTAGAAAAAAAAGCGTTGCTGATTTTTCCTGGAAATTACACTAAAAATCCTACGAGCCGTTCCCGAGTAATCACACCTTCTCCAAATTGGCCAAAAAAAAGCGTTGCTGATTTTTCCTGAAAAATACACTAAAAATCCTACGAGCCGTTCCCGAGTAATCACACCATCTCCAAATTGGCCAAAAAAAGCGTTGCTGATTTTTCCTGGAAAAAACATCAAAAATCTTACGAGCCGTTCCCGAGTAATCACACCTTCTCCAAATTGGCCAAAAAAAGCGTTGCTGATTTTTCCTGAAAAATACACTAAAAAACCTACGAGCCGTTCCCGAGTAATCCCATCTTCTCCAAATTAGAAAAAAAAAGCGTTGCTGATTTTTCCTGGAAATTACACTAAAAATCCTACGAGCCGTTCCCGAGTAATCACACCTTCTCCAAATTGGCCAAAAAAAGCGTTGCTGATTTTTCCTGGAAAAAACATCAAAAATCTTACGAGCCGTTCCCGAGTAATCCCATCTTCTCCAAATTAGCAAAAAAAAAGCGTTGCTGATTTTTCCTGGAAAATACACTAAAAAACCTACGAGCCGTTCCCGAGTAATCACACCTTCTCCAAATTGGCCAAAAAAAAAGCGTTGCTGATTTTTCCTGGAAAATACACTAAAAATCTTACGAGCCGTTCCCGAGTAATCCCATCTTCTCCAAATTGGCCAAAAAAAGCGTTGTTGATTTTTCCTGGAAAATACACTAAAAATCTTACGAGCCGTTCCCGAGTAATCACACCTTCTCCAAATTGGCCAAAAAAAAGCGTTGCTAATTTTTCCTGGAAAATACACTAAAAAACCTACGAGCCGTTCCCGAGTAATCCCATCTTCTCCAAATTAGAAAAAAAAGCGTTGCTGATTTTTCCTGGAAAATACACTAAAAAACCTACGAGCCGTTCCCGAGTAATCACACCTTCTCCAAATTGGCCAAAAAAAGTGTTGCTGATTTTTCCTGGAAATTACACTAAAAATCCTACGAGCCGTTCCCGAGTAATCACACCTTCTCCAAATTGGCCAAAAAAAAGCGTTGCTGATTTTTCCTGGAAAAAACATCAAAAATCTTACGAGCCGTTCCCGAGTAATCACACCTTCTCCAAATTGGCCAAAAAAAAGCGTTGCTGATTTTTCCTGGAAAATACACTAAAAAACCTACGAGCCGTTCCCGAGTAATCACAGCTTCTCCAAATTGGCCAAAAAAAAAGCGTTGCTGATTTTTCCTGGAAAATACACTAAAAATCTTACGAGCCGTTCCCGAGTAATCCCATCTTCTCCAAATTGGCCAAAAAAAAACGTTGCTGATTTTTCCTGGAAAATACACTAAAAATCTTACGAGCCGTTTCCGAGTAATCACACCTTCTCCAAATTGGCCAAAAAAAAGCGTTGCACATTTTTCCTGGAAAATACACTAAAAATCCTACGAGCAGTTCCCGAGTAATCACACCTTCTCCAAATTGGCAAAAAAAAGCGTTGCTGACTTTTCCTGGAAAATACACTAAAAATCCTACGAGCCGTTCCCGAGTAATCACACCTTCTCCAAATTGGCCAAAAAAAGCGTTGTTGATTTTTCCTGGAAAATACACTAAAAAACCTACGAGCCGTTCCCGAGTAATCCCATCTTCTCCAAATTGGCCAAAAAAAGCGTTGCTGATTTTTCCTGGAAAATACACTAAAAAACCTACGAGCCGTTCCCGAGTAATCACACCTTCTCCAAATTGGCCAAAAAAAGCGTTGTTGATTTTTCCTGGAAAATACACTAAAAATCCTACCAGCCGTTCCCGAGTAATCACACCTTCTCCAAATTGGCCAAAAAAAGCGTTGCTGATTTTTCCTGGAAAATACACTAAAAATCCTACGAGCAGTTCCCGAGTAATCCCATCTTCTCCAAATTGGCCAAAAAAAGCGTTGCTGATTTTTCCTGGAAAATACACTAAAAAACCTACGAGCCGTTCCCGAGTAATCACACCTTCTCCAAATTGGCCAAAAAAAGCGTTGCTGATTTTTCCTGGAAAATACACTAAAAATCCTACGAGCCGTTCCCGAGTAATCCCATCTTCTCCAAATTGGCAAAAAAAAGTGTTGCTGATTTTTCCTGGAAAATACACTAAAAATCCTACGAGCCGTTCCCGAGTAATCCCATCTTCTCCAAATTGGCCAAAAAAAAAGCGTTGTTGATTTTTCCTGGAAAATACACTAAAAAACCTACGAGCCGTTCCCGAGTAATCACACCTTCTCCAAATTGGCCAAAAAAAGCGTTGCTGATTTTTCCTGGAAAATACACTAAAAATCCTACGAGCAGTTCCCGAGTAATCCCATCTTCTCCAAATTGGCCAAAAAAAGCGTTGCTGATTTTTCCTGGAAAATACACTAAAAAACCTACGAGCCGTTCCCGAGTAATCACACCTTCTCCAAATTGGCCAAAAAAAGCGTTGCTGATTTTTCCTGGAAAATACACTAAAAAACCTACGAGCCGTTCCCGAGTAATCCCATCTTCTCCAAATTAGAAAAAAAAGCGTTGCTGATTTTTCCTGGAAAATACACTAAAAAACCTACGAGCCGTTCCCGAGTAATCCCATCTTCTCCAAATTGGCCAAAAAAAAAGCGTTGCTGATTTTTCCTGGAAAAAACATCAAAAATCCTACGAGCCGTTCCCGAGTAATCACACCTTCTCCAAATTGGCCAAAAAAAGCGTTGCTGATTTTTCCTGGAAAATACACTAAAAAACCTACGAGCCGTTCCCGAGTAATCCCATCTTCTCCAAATTAGAAAAAAAAGCGTTGCTGATTTTTCCTGGAAAATACACTAAAAAACCTACGAGCCGTTCCCGAGTAATCCCATCTTCTCCAAATTGGCCAAAAAAAAGCGTTGCTGATTTTTCCTGGAAAAAACATCAAAAATCCTACGAGCCGTTCCCGAGTAATCCCATCTTCTCCAAATTGGCCAAAAAAAAGCGTTGCTGATTTTTCCTGGAAAATACACTAAAAATCCTACGAGCCGTTCCCGAGTAATCCCATCTTCTCCAAATTGGCAAAAAAAAGCGTTGCTGATTTTTCCTGGAAAATACACTAAAAATCCTACGAGCCGTTCCCGAGTAATCCCATCTTCTCCAAATTGGCCAAAAAAAAAGCGTTGCTGATTTTTCCTGGAAAATACACTAAAAAACCTACGAGCCGTTCCCGAGTAATCCCATCTTCTCCAAATTAGCAAAAAAAAAGCGTTGCTGATTTTTCCTGGAAAATACACTAAAAATCCTACGAGCCGTTCCCGAGTAATCACACCTTCTCCAAATTGGCCAAAAAAAAGCGTTGCTGATTTTTCCTGGAAAATACATCAAAAATCTTACGAGCCGTTCCCGAGTAATCACACCTTCTCCAAATTGGCCAAAAAAAGCGTTGCTGATTTTTCCTGGAAAAAACATCAAAAATCTTACGAGCCGTTTCCGAGTAATCACACCTTCTCCAAATTGGCCAAAAAAAAGCGTTGCTGATTTTTCCTGGAAAATATATTAAAAATTTTATGAGCCGTTCCCGAGTAATCACACCTTCTCCAAATTGGCCAAAAAAAGCGTTGTTGATTTTTCCTGGAAAATACACTAAAAATCTTACGAGCCGTTCCCGAGTAATCACACCTTCTCCAAATTGGCCAAAAAAAGCGTTGTTGATTTTTCCTGGAAAATACACTAAAAATCCTACGAGCCGTTCCCGAGTAATCACAGCTTCTCCAAATTAGAAAAAAAAGCGTTGCTGATTTTTCCTGAAAAATACACTAAAAATCTTACGAGCCGTTCCCGAGTAATCACACCTTCTGCAAATTGGCCAAAAAAAGCGTTGCTGATTTTTCCTGGAAAATACATCAAAACTCTTACGAGCCGTTCCCGAGTAATCACACCTTCTCCAAATTGGCCAAAAAAAAGCGTTGCTGATTTTTCCTGGAAAAAACATCAAAAATCTTACGAGCCGTTTCCGAGTAATCACTCCTTCTCCAAATTGGCCAAAAAAAAGCGTTGCTGATTTTTCCTGGAAAATACACTAAAAATCCTACGAGCCGTTCCCGAGTAATCCCATCTTCTCCAAATTAGAAAAAAAAGCGTTGCTGATTTTTCCTGGAAAATACATCAAAAATCTTACGAGCCGTTCCCGAGTAATCACACCTTCTCCAAATTGGCCAAAAAAAAGCGTTGCTGATTTTTCCTGGAAAAAACATCAAAAATCTTACGAGCCGTTTCCGAGTAATCACACCATCTCCAAATTGGCCAAAAAAAGCGTTGCTGATTTTTCCTGAAAAATACATCAAAAATCTTACGAGCCGTTTCCGAGTAATCACACCTTCTCCAAATTGGCCAAAAAAAAGCGTTGCTGATTTTTCCTGGAAAATACACTAAAAAACCTACGAGCCGTTCCCGAGTAATCACACCTTCTCCAAATTGGCCAAAAAAAAAGCGTTGCTGATTTTTCCTGGAAATTACACTTAAAATCCTACGAGCCGTTCCCGAGTAATCCCATCTTCTCCAAATTAGAAAAAAAAGCGTTGCTGATTTTTCCTGGAAAATACACTAAAAAACCTACGAGCCGTTCCCGAGTAATCACACCTTCTCCAAATTGGCAAAAAAAAGCGTTGCTGATTTTTCCTGGAAAAAACATCAAAAATCTTACGAGCCGTTCCCGAGTAATCACATCTTCTCCAAATTAGCAAAAAAAGCGTTGCTGATTTTTCCTGGAAAATACACTAAAAAACCTACGAGCAGTTCCCGAGTAATCACACCTTCTCCAAATTGGCCAAAAAAAAGCGTTGCTGATTTTTCCTGGAAAATACACTAAAAACCTACGAGCCGTTCCCGAGTAATCACACCTTCTCCAAATTGCCAAAAAAAAGCGTTGCTGATTTTTCCTGGAAAATACACTAAAAATCCTACGAGCCGTTCCCGAGTAATCACACCTTCTCCAAATTGGCAAAAAAAAGCGTTGCTGATTTTTCCTGGAAAATACACTAAAAATCCTACGAGCCGTTCCCGAGTAATCACACCTTCTCCAAATTGGCCAAAAAAAAAGCGTTGCTGATTTTTCCTGGAAAATACACTAAAAAACCTACGAGCCGTTCCCGAGTAATCACACCTTCTCCAAATTGGCCAAAAAAAAGCGTTGCTGATTTTTCCTGGAAAAAACATCAAAAATCTTACGAGCCGTTTCCGAGTAATCACACCATCTCCAAATTGGCCAAAAAAAGCGTTGCTGATTTTTCCTGAAAAATACATCAAAAATCTTACGAGCCGTTTCCGAGTAATCACACCTTCTCCAAATTGGCCAAAAAAAAGCGTTGCTGATTTTTCCTGGAAAATACACTAAAAAACCTACGAGCCGTTCCCGAGTAATCACACCTTCTCCAAATTGGCCAAAAAAAAAGCGTTGCTGATTTTTCCTGGAAATTACACTTAAAATCCTACGAGCCGTTCCCGAGTAAGCCCATCTTCTCCAAATTAGAAAAAAAAGCGTTGCTGATTTTTCCTGGAAAATACACTAAAAAACCTACGAGCCGTTCCCGAGTAATCACACCTTCTCCAAATTGGCAAAAAAAAGCGTTGCTGATTTTTCCTGGAAAAAACATCAAAAATCTTACGAGCCGTTCCCGAGTAATCACATCTTCTCCAAATTAGCAAAAAAAGCGTTGCTGATTTTTCCTGGAAAATACACTAAAAAACCTACGAGCAGTTCCCGAGTAATCACACCTTCTCCAAATTGGCCAAAAAAAAGCGTTGCTGATTTTTCCTGGAAAATACACTAAAAACCTACGAGCCGTTCCCGAGTAATCACACCTTCTCCAAATTGCCAAAAAAAAGCGTTGCTGATTTTTCCTGGAAAATACACTAAAAATCCTACGAGCCGTTCCCGAGTAATCACACCTTCTCCAAATTGGCAAAAAAAAGCGTTGCTGATTTTTCCTGGAAAATACACTAAAAATCCTACGAGCCGTTCCCGAGTAATCACACCTTCTCCAAATTGGCCAAAAAAAAAGCGTTGCTGATTTTTCCTGGAAAATACACTAAAAAACCTACGAGCCGTTCCCGAGTAATCACACCTTCTCCAAATTGGCCAAAAAAAGCGTTGCACATTTTTCCTGGAAAAAACATCAAAAAACCTACGAGCCGTTCCCGAGTAATCCCATCTTCTCCGAATTGGCCAAAAAAAGCGTTGCACATTTTTCCTGGAAAATATATTAAAAATTTTATGAGCCGTTCCCGAGTAATCACACCTTCTCCAAATTGGCCAAAAAAAGTGTTGCTGATTTTTCCTGGAAAATACACTAAAAATCCTACGAGCCGTTCCCGAGTAATCACACCTTCTCCAAATTGGCCAAAAAAAGCGTTGCTGATTTTTCCTGGAAAATACACTAAAAATCTTACGAGCCGTTCCCGAGTAATCACACCTTCTCCAAATTGGCCAAAAAAAAGCGTTGCTGATTTTTCCTGGAAAATACATCAAAAATCTTACGAGCCGTTCCCGAGTAATCACACCTTCTCCAAATTGGCCAAAAAAAAGCGTTGCTGATTTTTCCTGGAAAAAACATCAAAAATCTTACGAGCCGTTCCCGAGTAATCACACCTTCTCCAAATTGGCCAAAAAAAAGCGTTGCTGATTTTTCCTGAAAAATACACTAAAAAACCTACGAGCCGTTCCCGAGTAATCCCATCTTCTCCGAATTGGCCAAAAAATGCGTTGCTGATTTTTCCTGGAAAAAACATCAAAAATCTTACGAGCCGTTCCCGAGTAATCACACCTTCTCCAAATTGGCCAAAAAAAGCGTTGCTGATTTTTCCTGGAAAATACACTAAAAAACCTACGAGCCGTTCCCGAGTAATCACACCTTCTCCAAATTAGAAAAAAAAGCGTTGCTGATTTTTCCTGGAAAATACACTAAAAAACCTACGAGCCGTTCCCGAGTAATCACAGCTTCTCCAAATTGGCCACAAAAAAAGCGTTGCTGATTTTTCCTGGAAAATACACTAAAAATTCTACGAGCCGTTCCCGAGTAATCACACCTTCTCCAAATTGGCCAAAAAAAAGCGTTGCTGATTTTTCCTGGAAAAAACACTAAAAAACCTACGAGCCGTTCCCGAGTAATCCCATCTTCTCCAAATTAGCAAAAAAAAGCGTTGCTGATTTTTCCTGAAAAATACACTAAAAAACCTACGAGCCGTTCCCGAGTAATCACACCTTCTCCAAATTGGCCAAAAAAAAAAGCGTTGTTGATTTTTCCTGGAAAATACACTAAAAATCCTACCAGCCGTTCCCGAGTAATCACACCTTCTCCAAATTGGCAAAAAAAAGCGTTGCTGATTTTTCCTGGAAAATACACTAAAAATCCTACGACCCGTTCCCGAGTAATCCCATCTTCTCCAAATTGGCCAAAAAAAAGCGTTGCTGATTTTTCCTGGAAAATACACTAAAAATCCTACGAGCCGTTCCCGAGTAATCACACCTTCTCCAAATTGGCCAAAAAAAGCGTTGCTGATTTTTCCTGGAAAATACACTAAAAATCCTACGAGCAGTTCCCGAGTAATCACACCTTCTCCAAATTGGCAAAAAAAAGCGTTGTTGATTTTTCCTGAAAAAAACATCAAAAATCTTACGAGCCGTTCCCGAGTAATCACACCTTCTCCAAATTAGAAAAAAAAGCGTTGCTGATTTTTCCTGGAAAATACATCAAAAATCTTACGAGCAGTTCCCGAGTAATCCCATCTTCTCCAAATTGGCAAAAAAAAAGCGTTGCTGATTTTTCCTGGAAAATACACTAAAAATTTTATGAGCCGTTCCCGAGTAATCCCATCTTCTCCAAATTGGCCAAAAAAAGCGTTGCTGATTTTTCCTGGAAAATACACTAAAAATTTTATGAGCCGTTCCCGAGTAATCCCATCTTCTCCAAATTGGCCAAAAAAAGCGTTGCTGATTTTTCCTGGAAAATACACTAAAAATCCTACGAGCAGTTCCCGAGTAATCACACCTTCTCCAAATTGGCAAAAAAAGCGTTGCTGATTTTTCCTGGAAAATACACTAAAAATCCTACGAGCAGTTCCCGAGTAATCACACCTTCTCCAAATTGGCAAAAAAAAGCGTTGTTGATTTTTCCTGGAAAAAACATCAAAAATCTTACGAGCCGTTCCCGAGTAATCACACCTTCTCCAAATTGGCCAAAAAAAGCGTTGCTGATTTTTCCTGGAAAATACACTAAAAAACCTACGAGCCGTTCCCGAGTAATCACACCTTCTCCAAATTAGAAAAAAAAGCGTTGCTGATTTTTCCTGGAAAATACACTAAAAAACCTACGAGCCGTTCCCGAGTAATCACAGCTTCTCCAAATTGGCCACAAAAAAAGCGTTGCTGATTTTTCCTGGAAAATACACTAAAAATTCTACGAGCCGTTCCCGAGTAATCACACCTTCTCCAAATTGGCCAAAAAAAAGCGTTGCTGATTTTTCCTGGAAAAAACACTAAAAAACCTACGAGCCGTTCCCGAGTAATCCCATCTTCTCCAAATTAGCAAAAAAAAAGCGTTGCTGATTTTTCCTGAAAAATACACTAAAAAACCTACGAGCCGTTCCCGAGTAATCACACCTTCTCCAAATTGGCCAAAAAAAAAAGCGTTGTTGATTTTTCCTGGAAAATACACTAAAAATCCTACCAGCCGTTCCCGAGTAATCACACCTTCTCCAAATTGGCAAAAAAAAGCGTTGCTGATTTTTCCTGGAAAATACACTAAAAATCCTACGACCCGTTCCCGAGTAATCCCATCTTCTCCAAATTGGCCAAAAAAAAGCGTTGCTGATTTTTCCTGGAAAATACACTAAAAATCCTACGAGCCGTTCCCGAGTAATCACACCTTCTCCAAATTGGCCAAAAAAAGCGTTGCTGATTTTTCCTGGAAAATACACTAAAAATCCTACGAGCAGTTCCCGAGTAATCACACCTTCTCCAAATTGGCAAAAAAAGCGTTGTTGATTTTTCCTGAAAAAAACATCAAAAATCTTACGAGCCGTTCCCGAGTAATCACACCTTCTCCAAATTAGAAAAAAAAGCGTTGCTGATTTTTCCTGGAAAATACATCAAAAATCTTACGAGCAGTTCCCGAGTAATCACACCTTCTCCAAATTGGCCAAAAAAAAGCGTTGCTGATTTTTCCTGGAAAATACATCAAAAATCTTACGAGCCGTTCCCGAGTAATCACACCTTCTCCAAATTGGCCAAAAAAAAGCGTTGCTGATTTTTCCTGGAAAAAACATCAAAAATCTTACGAGCCGTTCCCGAGTAATCACACCTTCTCCAAATTGGCCAAAAAAAAGCGTTGCTGATTTTTCCTGAAAAATACACTAAAAAACCTACGAGCCGTTCCCGAGTAATCCCATCTTCTCCGAATTGGCCAAAAAATGCGTTGCTGATTTTTCCTGGAAAAAACATCAAAAATCTTACGAGCCGTTCCCGAGTAATCACACCTTCTCCAAATTGGCCAAAAAAAGCGTTGCTGATTTTTCCTGGAAAATACACTAAAAAACCTACGAGCCGTTCCCGAGTAATCACACCTTCTCCAAATTAGAAAAAAAAGCGTTGCTGATTTTTCCTGGAAAATACACTAAAAAACCTACGAGCCGTTCCCGAGTAATCACAGCTTCTCCAAATTGGCCACAAAAAAAGCGTTGCTGATTTTTCCTGGAAAATACACTAAAAATTCTACGAGCCGTTCCCGAGTAATCACACCTTCTCCAAATTGGCCAAAAAAAAGCGTTGCTGATTTTTCCTGGAAAAAACACTAAAAAACCTACGAGCCGTTCCCGAGTAATCCCATCTTCTCCAAATTAGCAAAAAAAAGCGTTGCTGATTTTTCCTGAAAAATACACTAAAAAACCTACGAGCCGTTCCCGAGTAATCACACCTTCTCCAAATTGGCCAAAAAAAAAAGCGTTGTTGATTTTTCCTGGAAAATACACTAAAAATCCTACCAGCCGTTCCCGAGTAATCACACCTTCTCCAAATTGGCAAAAAAAAGCGTTGCTGATTTTTCCTGGAAAATACACTAAAAATCCTACGACCCGTTCCCGAGTAATCCCATCTTCTCCAAATTGGCCAAAAAAAAGCGTTGCTGATTTTTCCTGGAAAATACACTAAAAATCCTACGAGCCGTTCCCGAGTAATCACACCTTCTCCAAATTGGCCAAAAAAAGCGTTGCTGATTTTTCCTGGAAAATACACTAAAAATCCTACGAGCAGTTCCCGAGTAATCACACCTTCTCCAAATTGGCAAAAAAAGCGTTGTTGATTTTTCCTGAAAAAAACATCAAAAATCTTACGAGCCGTTCCCGAGTAATCCCATCTTCTCCGAATTGGCCAAAAAAAGCGTTGTTGATTTTTCCTGGAAAATACACTAAAAAACCTACGAGCCGTTCCCGAGTAATCCCATCTTCTCCGAATTGGCCAAAAAAAGCGTTGTTGATTTTTCCTGGAAAATACACTAAAAATCTTACGAGCCGTTCCCGAGTAATCCCATCTTCTCCAAATTGGCCAAAAAAAGCGTTGTTGATTTTTCCTGAAAAATACACTAAAAATCTTACGAGCCGTTCCCGAGTAATCACACCTTCTCCAAATTGGCCAAAAAAAAGCGTTGCTGATTTTTCCTGGAAAATACATCAAAAATCTTACGAGCCGTTCCCGAGTAATCACACCTTCTCCAAATTGGCCAAAAAAAAGCGTTGCTGATTTTTCCTGGAAAATACATCAAAAATCTTACGAGCCGTTCCCGAGTAATCACACCTTCTCCAAATTGGCCAAAAAAAAGCGTTGCTGATTTTTCCTGGAAAAAACATCAAAAATCTTACGAGCCGTTTCCGAGTAATCACACCTTCTCCAAATTGGCCAAAAAAAAGCGTTGCTGATTTTTCCTGGAAAATACATCAAAAATCTTACGAGCCGTTCCCGAGTAATCACACCTTCTCCAAATTGGCCAAAAAAAAGCGTTGCTGATTTTTCCTGGAAAATATATTAAAAATCTTACGAGCAGTTCCCGAGTAATCCCATCTTCTCCAAATTGGCAAAAAAAAAGCGTTGCTGATTTTTCCTGAAAAATACACTAAAAAAACCTACGAGCCGTTCCCGAGTAATCACACCTTATCCAAATTGGCAAAAAAAAGCGTTGTTGATTTTTCCTGGAAAAAACATCAAAAATCTTATGAGCCGTTCCCGAGTAATCACACCTTCTCCAAATTGGCCAAAAAAAGCGTTGCTGATTTTTCCTGGAAAATACACTAAAAATCCTACGAGCCGTTCCCGAGCAATCACACCTTCTCCAAATTGGCCAAAAAAAACCTTGCTGATTTTTCCTGGAAAATACACTAAAAAACCTACGAGCCGTTCCCGAGTAATCCCATCTTCTCCAAATTGGCCAAAAAAAGCGTTGTTGATTTTTCCTGGAAAATACACTAAAAATCCTACGAGCCGTTCCCGAGTAATCACACCTTCTCCAAATTGGCCAAAAAAAAGCGTTGCTGATTTTTCCTGGAAAATACACTAAAAAACCTACGAGCCGTTCCCGAGTAATCACACCTTCTCCAAATTGGCCAAAAAAAGCGTTGCTGATTTTTCCTGGAAAATACACTAAAAAACCTACGAGCCGTTCCCGAGTAATCCCATCTTCTCCAAATTGGCCAAAAAAAGCGTTGCTGATTTTTCCTGGAAAATACACTAAAAATCCTACGAGCCGTTCCCGAGTAATCACACCTTCTCCAAATTGGCCAAAAAAAGCGTTGCTGATTTTTCCTGGAAAATACACTAAAAATCCTACGAGCCGTTCCCGAGTAATCACACCTTCTCCAAATTGGCCAAAAAAAAGCGTTGCTGATTTTTCCTGGAAAAAACACTAAAAATCTTACGAGCCGTTCCCGAGTAATCCCATCTTCTCCAAATTGGCCAAAAAAAGCGTTGCACATTTTTCCTGGAAAATACACTAAAAATCTTACGAGCCGTTCCCGAGTAATCACACCTTCTCCAAATTGGCCAAAAAAAGCGTTGCTGATTTTTCCTGAAAAATACACTAAAAATCTTACGAGCCGTTCCCGAGTAATCACACCTTCTCCAAATTGGCCAAAAAAAAGCGTTGTTGATTTTTCCTGGAAAATACACTAAAAATCGTACGAGCCGTTCCCGAGTAATCACACCATCTCTAAATTGGCCAAAAAAAAACCTTGCTGATTTTTCCTGGAAATTACACTAAAAATCCTACGAGCCGTTCCCGAGTAATCCCATCTTCTCCAAATTAGAAAAAAAAGCGTTGCTGATTTTTCCTGGAAAATACACTAAAAATCCTACGAGCAGTTCCCGAGTAATCACACCTTCTCCAAATTGGCCAAAAAAAAGCGTTGCTGATTTTTCCTGGAAAATACACTAAAAATCCTACCAGCCGTTCCCGAGTAATCACACCTTCTCCAAATTGGCAAAAAAAAGCGTTGCTGATTTTTCCTGGAAAATACACTAAAAATCCTACGAGCCGTTCCCGAGTAATCCCATCTTCTCCAAATTGGCCAAAAAAAGCGTTGCTGATTTTTCCTGGAAAATACACTAAAAATCCTACGAGCCGTTCCCGAGTAATCACACCTTCTCCAAATTGGCCAAAAAAAGCGTTGCTGATTTTTCCTGGAAAATACACTAAAAATCCTACGAGCAGTTCCCGAGTAATCACACCTTCTCCAAATTGGCAAAAAAAAGCGTTGCACATTTTTCCTGGAAAATACACTAAAAATCCTACGAGCCGTTCCGGAGTAATCACACCTTCTCCAAATTGGCAAAAAAAAGCGTTGCTGATTTTTCCTGGAAAATACACTAAAAATCCTACGAGCCGTTCCCGAGTAATCACACCTTCTCCAAATTGGCCAAAAAAAGCGTTGCACATTTTTCCTGGAAAATACACTAAAAATCCTACGAGCCGTTCCGGAGTAATCACACCTTCTCCAAATTGGCAAAAAAAAGCGTTGCTGATTTTTCCTGGAAAATACACTAAAAATCCTACGAGCCGTTCCCGAGTAATCACACCTTCTCCAAATTAGAAAAAAAAGCGTTGCTGATTTTTCCTGGAAAATACATCAAAAATCTTACGAGCAGTTTCCGAGTAATCACACCTTCTCCAAATTGGCCAAAAAAAGTGTTGCTGATTTTTCCTGGAAAATACACTAAAAATCCTACGAGCAGTTCCCGAGTAATCACACCTTCTCCAAATTGGCCAAAAAAAAGCGTTGCTGATTTTTCCTGGAAAATATATTAAAAATTTTATGAGCCGTTCCCGAGTAATCACACCTTCTCCAAATTACCAAAAAAAAGCGTTGCTGATTTTTCCTGGAAAATACACTAAAAATCCTACGAGCCGTTCCCGAGTAATCACACCTTCTCCAAATTGGCCAAAAAAAAGCGTTGCTGATTTTTCCTGGAAAAAACATCAAAAATCTTACGAGCCGTTCCCGAGTAATCACACCTTCTCCAAATTGGCCAAAAAAAAGCGTTGTTGATTTTTCCTGGAAAATACACTAAAAATTCTACGAGCCGTTCCCGAGTAATCACACCTTCTCCAAATTGGCCAAAAAAAGCGTTGCTGATTTTTCCTGGAAAAAACATCAAAAATCTTACGAGCCGTTCCCGAGTATCACACCTTCTCCAAATTGGCCAAAAAAAAGCGTTGCTGATTTTTCCTGGAAAATACACTAAAAATTCTACGAGCCGTTCCCGAGTAATCACACCTTCTCCAAATTGGCCAAAAAAAAAACGTTGCTGATTTTTCCTGGAAAATACACTAAAAATCCTACGAGCCGTTCCCGAGTAATCACACCATCTCCAAATTGGCCAAAAAAAAACCTTGCTGATTTTTCCTGGAAATTACACTAAAAATCCTACGAGCCGTTCCCGAGTAATCCCATCTTCTCCAAATTAGAAAAAAAAAGCGTTGCTGATTTTTCCTGGAAAATACACTAAAAATTCTACGAGCAGTTCCCGAGTAATCACACCTTCTCCAAATTGGCCAAAAAAAAGCGTTGCTGATTTTTCCTGGAAAATACACTAAAAATTCTACGAGCCGTTCCCGAGTAATCACACCTTCTCCAAATTGGCCAAAAAAAAAACGTTGCTGATTTTTCCTGGAAAATACACTAAAAATCCTACGAGCCGTTCCCGAGTAATCACACCATCTCCAAATTGGCCAAAAAAAAACCTTGCTGATTTTTCCTGGAAATTACACTAAAAATCCTACGAGCCGTTCCCGAGTAATCCCATCTTCTCTAAATTAGAAAAAAAAAGCGTTGCTGATTTTTCCTGGAAAATACACTAAAAATCCTACGAGCAGTTCCCGAGTAATCACACCTTCTCCAAATTGGCCAAAAAAAGCGTTGCTGATTTTTCCTGGAAAATACACTAAAAAGCCTACGAGCAGTTCCCGAGTAATCACACCTTCTCCAAATTGGCCAAAAAAAGCGTTGCTGATTTTTCCTGAAAAATACACTAAAAATCCTACGAGCCGTTCCCGAGTAATCCCATCTTCTCTAAATTAGAAAAAAAAAGCGTTGCTGATTTTTCCTGGAAAATACACTAAAAATCCTACGAGCAGTTCCCGAGTAATCACACCTTCTCCAAATTGGCAAAAAAAAGCGTTGTTGATTTTTCCTGAAAAAAACATCAAAAATCTTACGAGCCGTTCCCGAGTAATCACACCTTCTCCAAATTAGAAAAAAAAGCGTTGCTGATTTTTCCTGGAAAATACATCAAAAATCTTACGAGCAGTTCCCGAGTAATCACACCTTCTCCAAATTGGCCAAAAAAAGCGTTGCTGATTTTTCCTGAAAAATACACTAAAAATCCTACGAGCCGTTCCCGAGTAATCCCATCTTCTCTAAATTAGAAAAAAAAAGCGTTGCTGATTTTTCCTGGAAAATACACTAAAAATCCTACGAGCAGTTCCCGAGTAATCACACCTTCTCCAAATTGGCCAAAAAAAAGCGTTGCTGATTTTTCCTGGAAAATACACTAAAAATCCTACCAGCCGTTCCCGAGTAATCACACCTTCTCCAAATTGGCAAAAAAAAGCGTTGCTGATTTTTCCTGGAAAATACACTAAAAATCCTACGAGCCGTTCCCGAGTAATCCCATCTTCTCCAAATTGGCCAAAAAAAAGCGTTGCTGATTTTTCCTGGAAAATACACTAAAAATCCTACGAGCCGTTCCCGAGTAATCACACCTTCTCCAAATTGGCCAAAAAAAGCGTTGCTGATTTTTCCTGGAAAATACACTAAAAATCCTACGAGCAGTTCCCGAGTAATCACACCTTCTCCAAATTGGCAAAAAAAAGCGTTGTTGATTTTTCCTGAAAAAAACATCAAAAATCTTACGAGCCGTTCCCGAGTAATCACACCTTCTCCAAATTAGAAAAAAAAGCGTTGCTGATTTTTCCTGGAAAATACATCAAAAATCTTACGAGCCGTTCCCGAGTAATCACACCTTCTCCAAATTGGCCAAAAAAAGCGTTGCTGATTTTTCCTGGAAAATACACTAAAAATCCTACGAGCCGTTCCCGAGTAATCACACCTTCTCCAAATTGGCCAAAAAAAGCGTTGTTGATTTTTCCTGGAAAATACACTAAAAAACCTACGAGCCGTTCCCGAGTAATCACACCATCTCCAAATTGGCAAAAAAAAGCGTTGCTGATTTTTCCTGGAAAATACACTAAAAATCCTACGAGCCGTTCCCGAGTAATCACACCTTCTCCAAATTGGCCAAAAAAAGCGTTGCTGATTTTTCCTGGAAAAAGCATCAAAAATCTTACGAGCCGTTCCCGAGTAATCACACCTTCTCCAAATTGGCCAAAAAAAGCGTTGTTGATTTTTCCTGGAAAATACACTAAAAATCCTACGAGCAGTTCCCGAGTAATCACACCTTCTCCAAATTGGCCAAAAAAAGCGTTGCTGATTTTTCCTGGAAAATACACTAAAAAGCCTACGAGCAGTTCCCGAGTAATCACACCTTCTCCAAATTGGCAAAAAAAAGCGTTGCTGATTTTTCCTGGAAAATACACTAAAAATCCTACGAGCCGTTCCCGAGTAATCACACCTTCTCCAAATTGGCCAAAAAAAGCGTTGCACATTTTTCCTGGAAAATACACTAAAAATCCTACGAGCCGTTCCCGAGTAATCACACCTTCTCCAAATTGGCCAAAAAAAGCGTTGTTGATTTTTCCTGGAAAATACACTAAAAATCCTACGAGCAGTTCCCGAGTAATCACACCTTCTCCAAATTGGCCAAAAAAAGCGTTGCTGATTTTTCCTGGAAAATACACTAAAAAGCCTACGAGCAGTTCCGGAGTAATCACACCTTCTCCAAATTGGCAAAAAAAAGCGTTGCTGATTTTTCCTGGAAAATACACTAAAAATCCTACGAGCCGTTCCCGAGTAATCACACCTTCTCCAAATTGGCCAAAAAAAGCGTTGCACATTTTTCCTGGAAAATACACTAAAAATCCTACGAGCCGTTCCGGAGTAATCACACCTTCTCCAAATTGGCAAAAAAAAGCGTTGCTGATTTTTCCTGGAAAATACACTAAAAATCCTACGAGCCGTTCCCGAGTAATCACACCTTCTCCAAATTAGAAAAAAAAGCGTTGCTGATTTTTCCTGGAAAATACATCAAAAATCTTACGAGCAGTTTCCGAGTAATCACACCTTCTCCAAATTGGCCAAAAAAAGTGTTGCTGATTTTTCCTGGAAAATACACTAAAAATCCTACGAGCAGTTCCCGAGTAATCACACCTTCTCCAAATTGGCCAAAAAAAAGCGTTGCTGATTTTTCCTGGAAAATATATTAAAAATTTTATGAGCCGTTCCCGAGTAATCACACCTTCTCCAAATTACCAAAAAAAAGCGTTGCTGATTTTTCCTGGAAAATACACTAAAAATCCTACGAGCCGTTCCCGAGTAATCACACCTTCTCCAAATTGGCCAAAAAAAAGCGTTGCTGATTTTTCCTGGAAAAAACATCAAAAATCTTACGAGCCGTTCCCGAGTAATCACACCTTCTCCAAATTGGCCAAAAAAAAGCGTTGTTGATTTTTCCTGGAAAATACACTAAAAATTCTACGAGCCGTTCCCGAGTAATCACACCTTCTCCAAATTGGCCAAAAAAAGCGTTGCTGATTTTTCCTGGAAAAAACATCAAAAATCTTACGAGCCGTTCCCGAGTAATCACACCTTCTCCAAATTGGCCAAAAAAAAGCGTTGCTGATTTTTCCTGGAAAATACACTAAAAATTCTACGAGCCGTTCCCGAGTAATCACACCTTCTCCAAATTGGCCAAAAAAAAAACGTTGCTGATTTTTCCTGGAAAATACACTAAAAATCCTACGAGCCGTTCCCGAGTAATCACACCATCTCCAAATTGGCCAAAAAAAAACCTTGCTGATTTTTCCTGGAAATTACACTAAAAATCCTACGAGCCGTTCCCGAGTAATCCCATCTTCTCCAAATTAGAAAAAAAAAGCGTTGCTGATTTTTCCTGGAAAATACACTAAAAATTCTACGAGCAGTTCCCGAGTAATCACACCTTCTCCAAATTGGCCAAAAAAAAGCGTTGCTGATTTTTCCTGGAAAATACACTAAAAATTCTACGAGCCGTTCCCGAGTAATCACACCTTCTCCAAATTGGCCAAAAAAAAAACGTTGCTGATTTTTCCTGGAAAATACACTAAAAATCCTACGAGCCGTTCCCGAGTAATCACACCATCTCCAAATTGGCCAAAAAAAAACCTTGCTGATTTTTCCTGGAAATTACACTAAAAATCCTACGAGCCGTTCCCGAGTAATCCCATCTTCTCTAAATTAGAAAAAAAAAGCGTTGCTGATTTTTCCTGGAAAATACACTAAAAATCCTACGAGCAGTTCCCGAGTAATCACACCTTCTCCAAATTGGCCAAAAAAAGCGTTGCTGATTTTTCCTGGAAAATACACTAAAAAGCCTACGAGCAGTTCCCGAGTAATCACACCTTCTCCAAATTGGCCAAAAAAAGCGTTGCTGATTTTTCCTGAAAAATACACTAAAAATCCTACGAGCCGTTCCCGAGTAATCCCATCTTCTCTAAATTAGAAAAAAAAAGCGTTGCTGATTTTTCCTGGAAAATACACTAAAAATCCTACGAGCAGTTCCCGAGTAATCACACCTTCTCCAAATTGGCAAAAAAAAGCGTTGTTGATTTTTCCTGAAAAAAACATCAAAAATCTTACGAGCCGTTCCCGAGTAATCACACCTTCTCCAAATTAGAAAAAAAAGCGTTGCTGATTTTTCCTGGAAAATACATCAAAAATCTTACGAGCAGTTCCCGAGTAATCACACCTTCTCCAAATTGGCCAAAAAAAGCGTTGCTGATTTTTCCTGAAAAATACACTAAAAATCCTACGAGCCGTTCCCGAGTAATCCCATCTTCTCTAAATTAGAAAAAAAAAGCGTTGCTGATTTTTCCTGGAAAATACACTAAAAATCCTACGAGCAGTTCCCGAGTAATCACACCTTCTCCAAATTGGCCAAAAAAAAGCGTTGCTGATTTTTCCTGGAAAATACACTAAAAATCCTACCAGCCGTTCCCGAGTAATCACACCTTCTCCAAATTGGCAAAAAAAAGCGTTGCTGATTTTTCCTGGAAAATACACTAAAAATCCTACGAGCCGTTCCCGAGTAATCCCATCTTCTCCAAATTGGCCAAAAAAAAGCGTTGCTGATTTTTCCTGGAAAATACACTAAAAATCCTACGAGCCGTTCCCGAGTAATCACACCTTCTCCAAATTGGCCAAAAAAAGCGTTGCTGATTTTTCCTGGAAAATACACTAAAAATCCTACGAGCAGTTCCCGAGTAATCACACCTTCTCCAAATTGGCAAAAAAAAGCGTTGTTGATTTTTCCTGAAAAAAACATCAAAAATCTTACGAGCCGTTCCCGAGTAATCACACCTTCTCCAAATTAGAAAAAAAAGCGTTGCTGATTTTTCCTGGAAAATACATCAAAAATCTTACGAGCCGTTCCCGAGTAATCACACCTTCTCCAAATTGGCCAAAAAAAGCGTTGCTGATTTTTCCTGGAAAATACACTAAAAATCCTACGAGCCGTTCCCGAGTAATCACACCTTCTCCAAATTGGCCAAAAAAAGCGTTGTTGATTTTTCCTGGAAAATACACTAAAAAACCTACGAGCCGTTCCCGAGTAATCACACCATCTCCAAATTGGCAAAAAAAAGCGTTGCTGATTTTTCCTGGAAAATACACTAAAAATCCTACGAGCCGTTCCCGAGTAATCACACCTTCTCCAAATTGGCCAAAAAAAGCGTTGCTGATTTTTCCTGGAAAAAGCATCAAAAATCTTACGAGCCGTTCCCGAGTAATCACACCTTCTCCAAATTGGCCAAAAAAAGCGTTGTTGATTTTTCCTGGAAAATACACTAAAAATCCTACGAGCAGTTCCCGAGTAATCACACCTTCTCCAAATTGGCCAAAAAAAGCGTTGCTGATTTTTCCTGGAAAATACACTAAAAAGCCTACGAGCAGTTCCCGAGTAATCACACCTTCTCCAAATTGGCCAAAAAAAGCGTTGCTGATTTTTCCTGAAAAATACACTAAAAATCCTACGAGCCGTTCCCGAGTAATCACAGCTTCTCCAAATTGGCCAAAAAAAGCGTTGTTGATTTTTCCTGGAAAATACACTAAAAATCCTACGAGCCATTCCCGAGTAATCACACCTTCTCCAAATTACCAAAAAAAAGCGTTGCTGATTTTTCCTGGAAAATACACTAAAAATCCTACGAGCCGTTCCCGAGTAATCACACCTTCTCCAAATTGGCCAAAAAAAGCGTTGCTGATTTTTCCTGGAAAATACACTAAAAATCCTACGAGCCGTTCCCGAGTAATCACACCTTCTCCAAATTGGCCAAAAAAAGCGTTGCACATTTTTCCTGGAAAATACACTAAAAATCCTACGAGCCGTTCCCGAGTAATCACACCTTCTCCAAATTGGCCAAAAAAAGCGTTGCTGATTTTTCCTGGAAAATACACTAAAAATCCTACGAGCCGTTCCCGAGTAATCACACCTTCTCCAAATTGGCCAAAAAAAGCGTTGTTGATTTTTCCTGGAAAATACACTAAAAAACCTACGAGCCGTTCCCGAGTAATCGCACCTTCTCCAAATTGGCCAAAAAAAGCGTTGCACATTTTTCCTGGAAAATACACTAAAAATCTTACGAGCCGTTCCCGAGTAATCACACCTTCTCCAAATTGGCCAAAAAAAGCGTTGCTGATTTTTCCTGGAAAATACACTAAAAATCCTACGAGCCGTTCCCGAGTAATCACACCTTCTCCAAATTGGCCAAAAAAAGCGTTGTTGATTTTTCCTGGAAAATACACTAAAAATCCTACGAGCCGTTCCCGAGTAATCACACCTTCTCCAAATTGGCCAAAAAAAGCGTTGCTGATTTTTCCTGGAAAAAACATCAAAAATCTTACGAGCCGTTCCCGAGTAATCCCATCTTCTCCAAATTGGCCAAAAAAAGCGTTGCACATTTTTCCTGGAAAATACACTAAAAATCCTACGAGCCGTTCCCGAGTAATCACACCTTCTCCAAATTGGCCAAAAAAAGCGTTGCTGATTTTTCCTGGAAAATACACTAAAAATCCTACGAGCCGTTCCCGAGTAATCACACCTTCTCAAAATTGGGCAAAAAAAGCGTTGTTGATTTTTCCTGGAAAATACACTAAAAAACCTACGAGCCGTTCCCGAGTAATCACACCTTCTCCAAATTGGCAAAAAAAAGCGTTGCTGATTTTTCCTGGAAAATACACTAAAAATCCTACGAGCCGTTCCCGAGTAATCACACCTTCTCCAAATTGGCCAAAAAAAGCGTTGCTGATTTTTCCTGGAAAAAACATCAAAAATCTTACGAGCCGTTCCCGAGTAATCACACCTTCTCCAAATTGGCCAAAAAAAGCGTTGTTGATTTTTCCTGGAAAATACACTAAAAATCCTACGAGCAGTTCCCGAGTAATCACACCTTCTCCAAATTGGCCAAAAAAAGCGTTGCTGATTTTTCCTGGAAAATACACTAAAAATCATACGAGCAGTTCCCGAGTAATCACACCTTCTCCAAATTGGCCAAAAAAAGCGTTGCTGATTTTTCCTGAAAAATACACTAAAAATCCTACGAGCCGTTCCCGAGTAATCACAGCTTCTCCAAATTGGCCAAAAAAAGCGTTGTTGATTTTTCCTGGAAAATACACTAAAAATCCTACGAGCCATTCCCGAGTAATCACACCTTCTCCAAATTACCAAAAAAAGCGTTGCTGATTTTTCCTGGAAAATACACTAAAAATCCTACGAGCCGTTCCCGAGTAATCACACCTTCTCCAAATTGGCCAAAAAAAGCGTTGCTGATTTTTCCTGGAAAATACACTAAAAATCCTACGAGCCGTTCCCGAGTAATCACACCTTCTCCAAATTGGCCAAAAAAAAGCGTTGCTGATTTTTCCTGGAAAAAACACTAAAAATCTTACGAGCCGTTCCCGAGTAATCCCATCTTCTCCAAATTGGCCAAAAAAAGCGTTGCACATTTTTCCTGGAAAATACACTAAAAATCTTACAAGCCGTTCCCGAGTAATCACACCTTCTCCAAATTGGCCAAAAAAAGCGTTGCTGATTTTTCCTGAAAAATACACTAAAAATCCTACGAGCCGTTCCCGAGTAATCACAGCTTCTCCAAATTGGCCAAAAAAAGCGTTGTTGATTTTTCCTGGAAAATACACTAAAAATCCTACGAGCCATTCCCGAGTAATCACACCTTCTCCAAATTACCAAAAAAAAGCGTTGCTGATTTTTCCTGGAAAATACACTAAAAATCCTACGAGCCGTTCCCGAGTAATCACACCTTCTCCAAATTGGCCAAAAAAAGCGTTGCTGATTTTTCCTGGAAAATACACTAAAAATCCTACGAGCCGTTCCTGAGTAATCACACCTTCTCCAAATTGGCCAAAAAAAGCGTTGTTGATTTTTCCTGGAAAATACACTAAAAAACCTACGAGCCGTTCCCGAGTAATCACACCTTCTCCAAATTGGCAAAAAAAAGCGTTGCTGATTTTTCCTGGAAAATACACTAAAAATCCTACGAGCCGTTCCCGAGTAATCACACCTTCTCCAAATTGGCCAAAAAAAAAAGTTGCTGATTTTTCCTGGAAAATACACTAAAAAACCTACGAGCCGTTCCCGAGTAATCACACCTTCTCCAAATTGGCCAAAAAAAGTGTTGCTGATTTTTACTGGAAAAAACACTAAAAATCCTACGAGCCGTTCCCGAGTAATCACACCTTCTCCAAATTGGCCAAAAAAAGCGTTGCTGATTTTTCCTGGAAAATACACTAAAAATCTTACGAGCCGTTCCCGAGTAATCACACCTTCTCCAAATTGGCCAAAAAAAAGCGTTGCTGATTTTTCCTGGAAAATATATTAAAAATTTTATGAGCCGTTCCCGAGTAATCACACCTTCTCCAAATTGGCCAAAAAAAGCGTTGCTGATTTTTCCTGGAAAATACACTAAAAATCTTACGAGCCGTTCCCGAGTAATCACACCTTCTCCAAATTGGCCAAAAAAAGCGTTGTTGATTTTTCCTGGAAAATACACTAAAAAACCTACGAGCCGTTCCCGAGTAATCACACCTTCTCCAAATTGGCCAAAAAAAGCGTTGCTGATTTTTCCTGGAAAATACACTAAAAAACCTACGAGCCGTTCCCGAGTAATCACACCTTCTCCAAATTGGCCAAAAAAAGCGTTGCTGATTTTTCCTGGAAAATACACTAAAAATCCTACGAGCCGTTCCCGAGTAATCACACCTTCTCCAAATTGGCCAAAAAAAGCGTTGCTGATTTTTCCTGGAAAATACACTAAAAATCTTACGAGCCGTTCCCGAGTAATCACACCTTCTCCAAATTGGCCAAAAAAAAGCGTTGCTGATTTTTCCTGGAAAAAACATCAAAAATCCTACGAGCCGTTCCCGAGTAATCACACCTTCTCCAAATTGGCCAAAAAAAGCGTTGTTGATTTTTCCTGGAAATTACACTAAAAATCCTACGAGCCGTTCCCGAGTAATCACACCTTCTCCAAATTGGCAAAAAAAAGCGTTGCTGATTTTTCCTGAAAAATTCACTAAAAAACCTACGAGCCGTTCCCGAGTAATCCCATCTTCTCCAAATTGGCCAAAAAAAAGCGTTGCTGATTTTTCCTGGAAAATACACTAAAAAACCTACGAGCCGTTCCCGAGTAATCACACTTTCTCCAAATTGGCCAAAAAAAGCGTTGCACATTTTTCCTGTAAAATACACTAAAAAACCTACGAGCCGTTCCCGAGTAATCCCATCTTCTCCAAATTGGCCAAAAAAAAGCGTTGCTGATTTTTCCTGGAAAATACACTTAAAATCCTACGAGCAGTTTCCGAGTAATCACACCTTCTCCAAATTGGCAAAAAAAGCGTTGCTGATTTTTCCTGGAAATTACACTAAAAATCCTACGAGCCGTTCCCGAGTAATCACACCTTCTCCAAATTGGCAAAAAAAAGCGTTGTTGATTTTTCCTGGAAAATACACTAAAAATCCTACGAGCCGTTCCCGAGTAATCACACCTTCTCCAAATTGGCCAAAAAAAGCGTTGCTGATTTTTCCTGGAAAATACACTAAAAATCTTACGAGCCGTTCCCGAGTAATCACACCTTCTCCAAATTGGCAAAAAAAAGCGTTGATAATTTTTCCTGGAAAATACACTTAAAATCCTACGAGCCGTTCCCGAGTAATCACACCTTCTCCAAATTGGCCAAAAAAAGCGTTGTTGATTTTTCCTGGAAAATACACTAAAAATCCTACGAGCCGTTCCCGAGTAACCACACCTTCTCCAAATTGGCCAAAAAAAAGCGTTGCTGATTTTTCCTGGAAAAAACATCAAAAATCTTACGAGCCGTTCCCGAGTAATCACACCTTCTCCAAATTAGAAAAAAAAGCGTTGCTGATTTTTCCTGGAAATTACACTTAAAATCCTACGAGCCGTTCCCGAGTAATCACACCTTCTCCAAATTGGCCAAAAAAAGCGTTGTTGATTTTTCCTGGAAAAAACATCAAAAATCTTACGAGCCGTTCCCGAGTAATCACACCTTCTCCAAATTGGCCAAAAAAAAAACGTTGCTGATTTTTCCTGGAAAATACACTAAAAATCCTACGAGCCGTTCCCGAGTAATCCCATCTTCTCCAAATTAGAAAAAAAAGCGTTGCTGATTTTTCCTGGAAAATACACTAAAAATCCTACGAGCCGTTCCCGAGTAATCACACCTTCTCCAAATTGGCCAAAAAAAGCGTTGCTGATTTTTCCTGGAAAAAACATCAAAAATCTTACGAGCCGTTCCCGAGTAATCACACCTTCTCCAAATTGGCCAAAAAAAGCGTTGTTGATTTTTCCTGGAAAATACACTAAAAATCTTACGAGCCGTTCCCGAGTAATCACACCTTCTCCAAATTGGCCAAAAAAAAGCGTTGTTGATTTTTCCTGGAAAATACACTAAAAATCCTACGAGCAGTTCCCGAGTAATCACACCTTCTCCAAATTGGCAAAAAAAAGCGTTGCTGATTTTTCCTGGAAAATACACTAAAAATCCTACGAGCCGTTCCCGAGTAATCCCATCTTCTCCAAATTAGAAAAAAAAGCGTTGCTGATTTTTCCTGGAAAATACACTAAAAATCCTACGAGCCGTTCCCGAGTAATCACACCTTCTCCAAATTGGCCAAAAAAAGCGTTGCTGATTTTTCCTGGAAAAAACATCAAAAATCTTACGAGCCGTTCCCGAGTAATCACACCTTCTCCAAATTGGCCAAAAAAAGCGTTGCTGATTTTTCCTGAAAAATACACTAAAAATCCTACGAGCCGTTCCCGAGTAATCACAGCTTCTCCAAATTGGCCAAAAAAAGCGTTGTTGATTTTTCCTGGAAAATACACTAAAAATCCTACGAGCCGTTCCCGAGTAATCACACCTTCTCCAAATTGGCAAAAAAAAGCGTTGCTGATTTTTCCTGGAAAATACACTAAAAATCCTACGAGCCGTTCCCGAGTAATCACACCTTCTCCAAATTGGCCAAAAAAAGCGTTGCTGATTTTTCCTGGAAAATACACTAAAAATCCTACGAGCCGTTCCCGAGTAATCACACCTTCTCCAAATTGGCCAAAAAAAGCGTTGCTGATTTTTCCTGGAAAATACACTAAAAATCTTACGAGCCGTTCCCGAGTAATCACACCTTCTCCAAATTGGCCAAAAAAAAGCGTTGCTGATTTTTCCTGGAAAATACACTAAAAATCCTACGAGCAGTTCCCGAGTAATCCCATCTTCTCCAAATTGGCCAAAAAAAGCGTTGTTGATTTTTCCTGGAAAATACACTAAAAATCTTACGAGCCGTTTCCGAGTAATCACACCTTCTCCAAATTAGAAAAAAAAGCGTTGCTGATTTTTCCTGGAAAATATATTAAAAATTTTATGAGCCGTTCCCGAGTAATCACACCTTCTCCAAATTGGCAAAAAAAACGTTGCTGATTTTTCCTGGAAAATACACTAAAAATCCTACGAGCCGTTCCCGAGTAATCACACCTTCTCCAAATTGGCCAAAAAAAGCGTTGCTGATTTTTCCTGGAAAAAACATCAAAAATCTTACGAGCCGTTCCCGAGTAATCACACCTTCTCCAAATTGGCCAAAAAAAGCGTTGCTGATTTTTCCTGGAAAAAACATCAAAAATCTTACGAGCCGTTCCCGAGTAATCACACCTTCTCCAAATTGGCCAAAAAAAAAACGTTGCTGATTTTTCCTGGAAAATACACTAAAAATCCTACGAGCCGTTCCCGAGTAATCCCATCTTCTCCAAATTAGAAAAAAAAGCGTTGCTGATTTTTCCTGGAAAATACACTAAAAATCCTACGAGCCGTTCCCGAGTAATCACACCTTCTCCAAATTGGCAAAAAAAGCGTTGCTGATTTTTCCTGGAAATTACACTAAAAATCCTACGAGCCGTTCCCGAGTAATCACACCTTCTCCAAATTGGCAAAAAAAAGCGTTGTTGATTTTTCCTGGAAAATACACTAAAAATCCTACGAGCCGTTCCCGAGTAATCACACCTTCTCCAAATTGGCCAAAAAAAGCGTTGCTGATTTTTCCTGGAAAATACACTAAAAATCTTACGAGCCGTTCCCGAGTAGTCACACCTTCTCCAAATTGGCCAAAAAAAAAAGCGTTGCACATTTTTCCTGGAAAATACACTAAAAATCTTACGAGCCGTTCCCGAGTAATCTCACCTTCTCCGAATTGGCCAAAAAAAGCGTTGCTGATTTTTCCTGGAAAATACACTAAAAATCCTACGAGCCGTTCTCGAGTAATCACACGTTCTCCAAATTGGCCAAAAAAAGCGTTGCTGATTTTTCCTGGAAAAAACATCAAAAATCTTACGAGCCGTTCCCAAGTAATCACAGCTTCTCCAAATTAGAAAAAAAAGCGTTGCACATTTTTCCTGGAAAATACACTAAAAATCTTACGAGCCGTTCCCGAGTAATCACACCTTCTCCAAATTGGCCAAAAAAAGCGTTGCTGATTTTTCCTGAAAAATACACTAAAAATCCTACGAGCCGTTCCCGAGTAATCACAGCTTCTCCAAATTGGCCAAAAAAAGCGTTGTTGATTTTTCCTGGAAAATACACTAAAAATCCTACGAGCCGTTCCCGAGTAATCACACCTTCTCCAAATTGGCCAAAAAAAAGCGTTGCTGATTTTTCCTGGAAAAAACATCAAAAATCCTACGAGCCGTTCCCGAGTAATCACACCTTCTCCAAATTGGCCAAAAAAAGCGTTGCTGATTTTTCCTGAAAAATACACTAAAAATCCTACGAGCCGTTTCCGAGTAATCACACCTTCTCCAAATTAGAAAAAAAGCGTTGCACATTTTTCCTGGAAAAAACACTAAAAATCTTACGAGCCGTTCCCGAGTAATCACACCTTCTCCAAATTGGCCAAAAAAAGCGTTGTTGATTTTTCCTGGAAAAAACATCAAAAATCCTACGAGCCGTTCCCGAGTAATCACACCTTCTCCAAATTGGCCAAAAAAAGCGTTGTTGATTTTTCCTGGAAAATACACTAAAAATCTTACGAGCCGTTCCCGAGTAATCACACCTTCTCCAAATTGGCAAAAAAAAGCGTTGCTAATTTTTCCTGGAAAATACACTTAAAATCCTACGAGCCGTTCCCGAGTAATCACACCTTCTCCAAATTGGCCAAAAAAAGCGTTGTTGATTTTTCCTGGAAAATACACTAAAAATCCTCCGAGCCGTTCCCGAGTAATCACACCTTCTCCAAATTGGCCAAAAAAAAGCGTTGTTGATTTTTCCTGGAAAATACACTAAAAATCCTACGAGCAGTTCCCGAGTAATCACACCTTCTCCAAATTGGCCAAAAAAAAGCGTTGCTGATTTTTCCTGGAAAATACACTAAAAAACCTACGAGCCGTTCCCGAGTAATCACACCTTCTCCAAATTGGCCACAAAAAGCGTTGCACATTTTTCCTGGAAAATACACTAAAAATCCTACGAGCAGTTCCCGAGTAATCACACCTTCTCCAAATTAGAAAAAAAAGCGTTGCTGATTTTTCCTGGAAATTACACTTAAAATCCTACGAGCCGTTCCCGAGTAATCACACCTTCTCCAAATTGGCCAAAAAAAGCGTTGCTGATTTTTCCTGGAAAATACACTAAAAATCCTACGAGCCGTTCCCGAGTAATCACACCTTCTCCAAATTGGCAAAAAAAAAGCGTTGTTGATTTTTCCTGAAAATTACACTAAAAATCCTACGAGCCGTTCCCGAGTAATCACACCTTCTCCAAATTGGCCAAAAAAAGCGTTGCTGATTTTTCCTGGAAAATACACTAAAAATCCTACGAGCCGTTCCCGAGTAATCACACCTTCTCCAAATTGGCCAAAAAAAGCGTTGCTGATTTTTCCTGGAAAAAACATCAAAAATCTTACGAGCCGTTCCCGAGTAATCACACCTTCTCCGAATTGGCCAAAAAAAAGCGTTGCTGATTTTTCCTGGAAAATACACTAAAAATCTTACGAGCCATTCCCGAGTAATCCCATCTTCTCCAAATTGGCAAAAAAAAGCGTTGTTGATTTTTCCTGGAAAAAACATCAAAAATCTTACGAGCCGTTCCCGAGTAATCACACCTTCTCCAAATTGGCCAAAAAAAGCGTTGCTGATTTTTCCTGGAAAATACACTAAAAATCTTACGAGCCGTTCCCGAGTAATCCCATCTTCTCCAAATTAGAAAAAAAAGCGTTGCTGATTTTTCCTGGAAAATACACTAAAAATCCTACGAGCCGTTCCCGAGTAATCCCACCTTCTCCAAATTGGCAAAAAAAAGCGTTGTTGATTTTTCCTGGAAAATACACTAAAAATTTTACGAGCCGTTCCCGAGTAATCCCATCTTCTCCAAATTAGAAAAAAAAACCTTGCTGATTTTTCCTGGAAAATACACTAAAAAACCTACGAGCCGTTCCCGAGTAATCACACCTTCTCCAAATTGGCCAAAAAAAGCGTTGCTGATTTTTCCTGGAAAATACACTAAAAATCTTACGAGCCGTTCCCGAGTAATCACACCTTCTCCAAATTGGCCAAAAAAAGCGTTGCTGATTTTTCCTGGAAAAAACATCAAAAATCTTACGAGCCGTTCCCGAGTAATCACACCTTCTCCAAATTAGAAAAAAAAGCGTTGCACATTTTTCCTGGAAAATACACTAAAAATCCTACGAGCCGTTCCCGAGTAATCCCACCTTCTCCAAATTGGCAAAAAAAAGCGTTGTTGATTTTTCCTGGAAAATACACTAAAAATTTTACGAGCCGTTCCCGAGTAATCCCATCTTCTCCAAATTAGAAAAAAAAACCTTGCTGATTTTTCCTGGAAAATACACTAAAAAACCTACGAGCCGTTCCCGAGTAATCACACCTTCTCCAAATTGGCCAAAAAAAAGCGTTGCTGATTTTTCCTGGAAAAAACATCAAAAATCTTACGAGCCGTTCCCGAGTAATCACACCTTCTCCAAATTAGAAAAAAAAGCGTTGCTGATTTTTCCTGGAAATTACACTTAAAATCCTACGAGCCGTTCCCGAGTAATCACACCTTCTCCAAATTGGCCAAAAAAAGCGTTGCTGATTTTTCCTGGAAAATACACTAAAAATCCTACGAGCCGTTCCCGAGTAATCACACCTTCTCCAAATTGGCAAAAAAAAAGCGTTGTTGATTTTTCCTGAAAATTACACTAAAAATCCTACGAGCCGTTCCCGAGTAATCACACCTTCTCCAAATTGGCCAAAAAAAGCGTTGCTGATTTTTCCTGGAAAATACACTAAAAATCCTACGAGCCGTTCCCGAGTAATCACACCTTCTCCAAATTGGCCAAAAAAAGCGTTGCTGATTTTTCCTGGAAAAAACATCAAAAATCTTACGAGCCGTTCCCGAGTAATCACACCTTCTCCGAATTGGCCAAAAAAAAGCGTTGCTGATTTTTCCTGGAAAATACACTAAAAATCTTACGAGCCATTCCCGAGTAATCCCATCTTCTCCAAATTGGCAAAAAAAAGCGTTGTTGATTTTTCCTGGAAAAAACATCAAAAATCTTACGAGCCGTTCCCGAGTAATCACACCTTCTCCAAATTGGCCAAAAAAAGCGTTGCTGATTTTTCCTGGAAAATACACTAAAAATCTTACGAGCCGTTCCCGAGTAATCCCATCTTCTCCAAATTAGAAAAAAAAGCGTTGCTGATTTTTCCTGGAAAATACACTAAAAATCCTACGAGCCGTTCCCGAGTAATCCCACCTTCTCCAAATTGGCAAAAAAAAGCGTTGTTGATTTTTCCTGGAAAATACACTAAAAATTTTACGAGCCGTTCCCGAGTAATCCCATCTTCTCCAAATTAGAAAAAAAAACCTTGCTGATTTTTCCTGGAAAATACACTAAAAAACCTACGAGCCGTTCCCGAGTAATCACACCTTCTCCAAATTGGCCAAAAAAAGCGTTGTTGATTTTTCCTGAAAATTACACTAAAAATCCTACGAGCCGTTCCCGAGTAATCACACCTTCTCCAAATTGGCCAAAAAAAGCGTTGCTGATTTTTCCTGGAAAAAACATCAAAAATCTTACGAGCCGTTCCCGAGTAATCACACCTTCTCCAAATTAGAAAAAAAAGCGTTGCACATTTTTCCTGGAAAATACACTAAAAAACCTACGAGCCGTTCCCGAGTAATCACACCTTCTCCAAATTGGCCAAAAAAAGCGTTGCTGATTTTTCCTGGAAAATACACTAAAAATCTTACGAGCCGTTCCCGAGTAATCACACCTTCTCCAAATTGGCCAAAAAAAAGCGTTGCTGATTTTTCCTGGAAAATACACTAAAAAACCTACGAGCCGTTCCCGAGTAATCACACCTTCTCCAAATTGGCCAAAAAAAGCGTTGCTGATTTTTCCTGGAAAATACACTAAAAATCTTACGAGCCGTTCCCGAGTAATCACACCTTCTCCAAATTGGCCAAAAAAAGCGTTGCTGATTTTTCCTGGAAAAAACATCAAAAATCTTACGAGCCGTTCCCGAGTAATCACACCTTCTCCAAATTGGCCAAAAAAAGCGTTGCTGATTTTTCCTGGAAAATACACTAAAAATCCTACGAGCCGTTCCCGAGTAATCCCATCTTCTCCAAATTGGCCAAAAAAAGCGTTGCTGATTTTTCCTGGAAAATACACTAAAAATCTTACGAGCCGTTCCCGAGTAATCACACCTTCTCCAAATTGGCCAAAAAAAAGCGTTGCTGATTTTTCCTGGAAAATACACTAAAAAACCTACGAGCCGTTCCCGAGTAATCACACCTTCTCCAAATTGGCCAAAAAAAGCGTTGCTGATTTTTCCTGGAAAATACACTAAAAATCTTACGAGCCGTTCCCGAGTAATCACACCTTCTCCAAATTGGCCAAAAAAAGCGTTGCTGATTTTTCCTGGAAAAAACATCAAAAATCTTACGAGCCGTTCCCGAGTAATCACACCTTCTCCAAATTGGCCAAAAAAAGCGTTGCTGATTTTTCCTGGAAAATACACTAAAAATCCTACGAGCAGTTTCCGAGTAATCACACCTTCTCCAAATTGGCAAAAAAAGCGTTGCTGATTTTTCCTGGAAATTACACTAAAAATCCTACGAGCCGTTCCCGAGTAATCACACCTTCTCCAAATTGGCAAAAAAAAGCGTTGTTGATTTTTCCTGGAAAATACACTAAAAATCCTACGAGCCGTTCCCGAGTAATCACACCTTCTCCAAATTGGCCAAAAAAAGCGTTGCTGATTTTTCCTGGAAAATACACTAAAAATCTTACGAGCCGTTCCCGAGTAATCACACCTTCTCCAAATTGGCAAAAAAAAGCGTTGCTAATTTTTCCTGGAAAATACACTTAAAATCCTACGAGCCGTTCCCGAGTAATCACACCTTCTCCAAATTGGCCAAAAAAAGCGTTGTTGATTTTTCCTGGAAAATACACTAAAAATCCTCCGAGCCGTTCCCGAGTAATCACACCTTCTCCAAATTGGCCAAAAAAAGCGTTGTTGATTTTTCCTGGAAAATACACTAAAAATCTTACGAGCCGTTCCCGAGTAATCACACCTTCTCCAAATTGGCCAAAAAAAGCGTTGCTGATTTTTCCTGGAAAATACACTAAAAATCCTACGAGCCGTTCCCGAGTAATCACACCTTCTCCAAATTGGCCAAAAAAAAGCGTTGCTGATTTTTCCTGGAAAATACACTAAAAAACCTACGAGCCGTTCCCGAGTAATCACACCTTCTCCAAATTGGCCAAAAAAAAGCGTTGCTGATTTTTCCTGGAAAAAACATCAAAAATCCTACGAGCCGTTCCCGAGTAATCACACCTTCTCCAAATTGGCCAAAAAAAGCGTTGTTGATTTTTCCTGGAAATTACACTAAAAATCCTACGAGCCGTTCCCGAGTAATCACACCTTCTCCAAATTGGCAAAAAAAAGCGTTGCTGATTTTTCCTGAAAAATACACTAAAAAACCTACGAGCCGTTCCCGAGTAATCCCATCTTCTCCAAATTGGCCAAAAAAAAGCGTTGCTGATTTTTCCTGGAAAATACACTAAAAAACCTACGAGCCGTTCCCGAGTAATCACACTTTCTCCAAATTGGCCAAAAAAAGCGTTGCACATTTTTCCTGGAAAATACACTAAAAAACCTACGAGCCGTTCCCGAGTAATCCCATCTTCTCCAAATTGGCCAAAAAAAAGCGTTGCTGATTTTTCCTGGAAAATACACTTAAAATCCTACGAGCAGTTTCCGAGTAATCACACCTTCTCCAAATTGGCAAAAAAAGCGTTGCTGATTTTTCCTGGAAATTACACTAAAAATCCTACGAGCCGTTCCCGAGTAATCACACCTTCTCCAAATTGGCAAAAAAAAGCGTTGTTGATTTTTCCTGGAAAATACACTAAAAATCCTACGAGCCGTTCCCGAGTAATCACACCTTCTCCAAATTGGCCAAAAAAAGCGTTGCTGATTTTTCCTGGAAAATACACTAAAAATCTTACGAGCCGTTCCCGAGTAATCACACCTTCTCCAAATTGGCAAAAAAAAGCGTTGCTAATTTTTCCTGGAAAATACACTTAAAATCCTACGAGCCGTTCCCGAGTAATCACACCTTCTCCAAATTGGCCAAAAAAAGCGTTGTTGATTTTTCCTGGAAAATACACTAAAAATTTTACGAGCCGTTCCCGAGTAATCCCATCTTCTCCAAATTAGAAAAAAAAACCTTGCTGATTTTTCCTGGAAAATACACTAAAAAACCTACGAGCCGTTCCCGAGTAATCACACCTTCTCCAAATTGGCCAAAAAAAGCGTTGCTGATTTTTCCTGGAAAATACACTAAAAATCCTACGAGCCGTTCCCGAGTAATCCCATCTTCTCCAAATTGGCCAAAAAAAGCGTTGCTGATTTTTCCTGGAAAATACACTAAAAATCTTACGAGCCGTTCCCGAGTAATCACACCTTCTCCAAATTGGCCAAAAAAAAGCGTTGCTGATTTTTCCTGGAAAATACACTAAAAAACCTACGAGCCGTTCCCGAGTAATCAAACCTTCTCCAAATTGGCCAAAAAAAGCGTTGCTGATTTTTCCTGGAAAATACACTAAAAATCTTACGAGCCGTTCCCGAGTAATCACACCTTCTCCAAATTGGCAAAAAAAAGCGTTGCTAATTTTTCCTGGAAAATACACTTAAAATCCTACGAGCCGTTCCCGAGTAATCACACCTTCTCCAAATTGGCCAAAAAAAGCGTTGTTGATTTTTCCTGGAAAATACACTAAAAATCCTCCGAGCCGTTCCCGAGTAATCACACCTTCTCGAAATTGGCCAAAAAAAGCGTTGTTGATTTTTCCTGGAAAATACACTAAAAATCTTACGAGCCGTTCCCGAGTAATCACACCTTCTCCAAATTGGCCAAAAAAAGCGTTGTTGATTTTTCCTGGAAAATACACTAAAAATTTTACGAGCCGTTCCCGAGTAATCCCATCTTCTCCAAATTAGAAAAAAAAACCTTGCTGATTTTTCCTGGAAAATACACTAAAAAACCTACGAGCCGTTCCCGAGTAATCACACCTTCTCCAAATTGGCCAAAAAAAAGCGTTGCTGATTTTTCCTGGAAAATACACTAAAAAACCTACGAGCCGTTCCCGAGTAATCACACCTTCTCCAAATTGGCCAAAAAAAAAGCGTTGCTGATTTTTCCTGGAAAAAACATCAAAAATCCTACGAGCCGTTCCCGAGTAATCACACCTTCTCCAAATTGGCCAAAAAAAGCGTTGTTGATTTTTCCTGGAAATTACACTAAAAATCCTACGAGCCGTTCCCGAGTAATCACACCTTCTCCAAATTGGCAAAAAAAAGCGTTGCTGATTTTTCCTGAAAAATACACTAAAAAACCTACGAGCCGTTCCCGAGTAATCCCATCTTCTCCAAATTGGCCAAAAAAAAGCGTTGCTGATTTTTCCTGGAAAATACACTAAAAAACCTACGAGCCGTTCCCGAGTAATCACACTTTCTCCAAATTGGCCAAAAAAAGCGTTGCACATTTTTCCTGGAAAATACACTAAAAAACCTACGAGCCGTTCCCGAGTAATCCCATCTTCTCCAAATTGGCCAAAAAAAAGCGTTGCTGATTTTTCCTGGAAAATACACTTAAAATCCTACGAGCAGTTTCCGAGTAATCACACCTTCTCCAAATTGGCCAAAAAAAGCGTTGTTGATTTTTCCTGGAAAATACACTAAAAATCCTACGAGCCGTTCCCGAGTAATCACACCTTCTCCAAATTGGCAAAAAAAAGCGTTGCTAATTTTTCCTGGAAAATACACTTAAAATCCTACGAGCCGTTCCCGAGTAATCACACCTTCTCCAAATTGGCCAAAAAAAGCGTTGTTGATTTTTCCTGGAAAATACACTAAAAATCCTACGAGCCGTTCCCGAGTAATCACACCTTCTCCAAATTGGCCAAAAAAAAGCGTTGCTGATTTTTCCTGGAAAAAACATCAAAAATCTTACGAGCCGTTCCCGAGTAATCACACCTTCTCCAAATTAGAAAAAAAAGCGTTGCTGATTTTTCCTGGAAATTACACTTAAAATCCTACGAGCCGTTCCCGAGTAATCACACCTTCTCCAAATTGGCCAAAAAAAGCGTTGTTGATTTTTCCTGGAAAAAACATCAAAAATCTTACGAGCCGTTCCCGAGTAATCACACCTTCTCCAAATTGGCCAAAAAAAAAACGTTGCTGATTTTTCCTGGAAAATACACTAAAAATCCTACGAGCCGTTCCCGAGTAATCCCATCTTCTCCAAATTAGAAAAAAAAGCGTTGCTGATTTTTCCTGGAAAATACACTAAAAATCCTACGAGCCGTTCCCGAGTAATCACACCTTCTCCAAATTGGCCAAAAAAAGCGTTGCTGATTTTTCCTGGAAAAAACATCAAAAATCTTACGAGCCGTTCCCGAGTAATCACACCTTCTCCAAATTGGCCAAAAAAAGCGTTGTTGATTTTTCCTGGAAAATACACTAAAAATCTTACGAGCCGTTCCCGAGTAATCACACCTTCTCCAAATTGGCCAAAAAAAAGCGTTGTTGATTTTTCCTGGAAAATACACTAAAAATCCTACGAGCAGTTCCCGAGTAATCACACCTTCTCCAAATTGGCAAAAAAAAGCGTTGCTGATTTTTCCTGGAAAATACACTAAAAATCCTACGAGCCGTTCCCGAGTAATCCCAACTTCTCCAAATTGGCCAAAAAAAGCGTTGTTGATTTTTCCTGGAAAATACACTAAAAATCCTACCAGCCGTTCCCGAGTAATCACACCTTCTCCAAATTGGCAAAAAAAAGCGTTGTTGATTTTTCCTGGAAAATACACTAAAAATCCTACGAGCCGTTCCCGAGTAATCACACCTTCTCCAAATTGGCCAAAAAAAGCGTTGTTGATTTTTCCTGGAAAATACACTAAAAAACCTACGAGCCGTTCCCGAGTAATCACACCTTCTCCAAATTGGCAAAAAAAAGCGTTGCTGATTTTTCCTGGAAAATACACTAAAAATCCTACGAGCCGTTCCCGAGTAATCACACCTTCTCCAAATGGGCCAAAAAAAGCGTTGCTGATTTTTCCTGGAAAATACACTAAAAATCCTACGAGCCGTTCCCGAGTAATCACACCTTCTCCAAATTGGCCAAAAAAAGCGTTGCTGATTTTTCCTGGAAAATACACTAAAAATCTTACGAGCCGTTCCCGAGTAATCACACCTTCTCCAAATTGGCCAAAAAAAGCGTTGTTGATTTTTCCTGGAAAATACACTAAAAATTTTACGAGCCGTTCCCGAGTAATCCCATCTTCTCCAAATTAGAAAAAAAAACCTTGCTGATTTTTCCTGGAAAATACACTAAAAAACCTACGAGCCGTTCCCGAGTAATCACACCTTCTCCAAATTGGCCAAAAAAAGCGTTGCTGATTTTTCCTGGAAAATACACTAAAAATCTTACGAGCCGTTCCCGAGTAATCACACCTTCTCCAAATTGGCAAAAAAAAGCGTTGCTAATTTTTCCTGGAAAATACACTTAAAATCCTACGAGCCGTTCCCGAGTAATCACACCTTCTCCAAATTGGCCAAAAAAAGCGTTGTTGATTTTTCCTGGAAAATACACTAAAAATTTTACGAGCCGTTCCCGAGTAATCCCATCTTCTCCAAATTAGAAAAAAAAACCTTGCTGATTTTTCCTGGAAAATACACTAAAAAACCTACGAGCCGTTCCCGAGTAATCACACCTTCTCCAAATTGGCCAAAAAAAGCGTTGTTGATTTTTCCTGGAAAAAACATCAAAAATCTTACGAGCCGTTCCCGAGTAATCACACCTTCTCCAAATTGGCCAAAAAAAAAACGTTGCTGATTTTTCCTGGAAAATACACTAAAAATCCTACGAGCCGTTCCCGAGTAATCCCATCTTCTCCAAATTAGAAAAAAAAGCGTTGCTGATTTTTCCTGGAAAATACACTAAAAATCCTACGAGCCGTTCCCGAGTAATCACACCTTCTCCAAATTGGCCAAAAAAAGCGTTGCTGATTTTTCCTGGAAAATACACTAAAAATCTTACGAGCCGTTCCCGAGTAATCACACCTTCTCCAAATTGGCAAAAAAAGCGTTGCTGATTTTTCCTGGAAATTACACTAAAAATCCTACGAGCCGTTCCCGAGTAATCACACCTTCTCCAAATTGGCAAAAAAAAGCGTTGTTGATTTTTCCTGGAAAATACACTAAAAATCCTACGAGCCGTTCCCGAGTAATCACACCTTCTCCAAATTGGCCAAAAAAAGCGTTGCTGATTTTTCCTGGAAAATACACTAAAAATCTTACGAGCCGTTCCCGAGTAATCACACCTTCTCCAAATTGGCAAAAAAAAGCGTTGCTAATTTTTCCTGGAAAATACACTTAAAATCCTACGAGCCGTTCCCGAGTAATCACACCTTCTCCAAATTGGCCAAAAAAAGCGTTGTTGATTTTTCCTGGAAAATACACTAAAAATTTTACGAGCCGTTCCCGAGTAATCCCATCTTCTCCAAATTAGAAAAAAAAACCTTGCTGATTTTTCCTGGAAAATACACTAAAAAACCTACGAGCCGTTCCCGAGTAATCACACCTTCTCCAAATTGGCCAAAAAAAGCGTTGCTGATTTTTCCTGGAAAATACACTAAAAATCCTACGAGCCGTTCCCGAGTAATCCCATCTTCTCCAAATTGGCCAAAAAAAGCGTTGCTGATTTTTCCTGGAAAATACACTAAAAATCTTACGAGCCGTTCCCGAGTAATCACACCTTCTCCAAATTGGCCAAAAAAAAGCGTTGCTGATTTTTCCTGGAAAATACACTAAAAAACCTACGAGCCGTTCCCGAGTAATCACACCTTCTCCAAATTGGCCAAAAAAAGCGTTGCTGATTTTTCCTGGAAAATACACTAAAAATCTTACGAGCCGTTCCCGAGTAATCACACCTTCTCCAAATTGGCAAAAAAAAGCGTTGCTAATTTTTCCTGGAAAATACACTTAAAATCCTACGAGCCGTTCCCGAGTAATCACACCTTCTCCAAATTGGCCAAAAAAAGCGTTGTTGATTTTTCCTGGAAAATACACTAAAAATCCTCCGAGCCGTTCCCGAGTAATCACACCTTCTCGAAATTGGCCAAAAAAAGCGTTGTTGATTTTTCCTGGAAAATACACTAAAAATCTTACGAGCCGTTCCCGAGTAATCACACCTTCTCCAAATTGGCCAAAAAAAGCGTTGTTGATTTTTCCTGGAAAATACACTAAAAATTTTACGAGCCGTTCCCGAGTAATCCCATCTTCTCCAAATTAGAAAAAAAAACCTTGCTGATTTTTCCTGGAAAATACACTAAAAAACCTACGAGCCGTTCCCGAGTAATCACACCTTCTCCAAATTGGCCAAAAAAAAGCGTTGCTGATTTTTCCTGGAAAATACACTAAAAAACCTACGAGCCGTTCCCGAGTAATCACACCTTCTCCAAATTGGCCAAAAAAAAGCGTTGCTGATTTTTCCTGGAAAAAACATCAAAAATCCTACGAGCCGTTCCCGAGTAATCACACCTTCTCCAAATTGGCCAAAAAAAGCGTTGTTGATTTTTCCTGGAAATTACACTAAAAATCCTACGAGCCGTTCCCGAGTAATCACACCTTCTCCAAATTGGCAAAAAAAAGCGTTGCTGATTTTTCCTGAAAAATACACTAAAAAACCTACGAGCCGTTCCCGAGTAATCCCATCTTCTCCAAATTGGCCAAAAAAAAGCGTTGCTGATTTTTCCTGGAAAATACACTAAAAAACCTACGAGCCGTTCCCGAGTAATCACACTTTCTCCAAATTGGCCAAAAAAAGCGTTGCACATTTTTCCTGGAAAATACACTAAAAAACCTACGAGCCGTTCCCGAGTAATCCCATCTTCTCCAAATTGGCCAAAAAAAAGCGTTGCTGATTTTTCCTGGAAAATACACTTAAAATCCTACGAGCAGTTTCCGAGTAATCACACCTTCTCCAAATTGGCAAAAAAAGCGTTGCTGATTTTTCCTGGAAATTACACTAAAAATCCTACGAGCCGTTCCCGAGTAATCACACCTTCTCCAAATTGGCAAAAAAAAGCGTTGTTGATTTTTCCTGGAAAATACACTAAAAATCCTACGAGCCGTTCCCGAGTAATCACACCTTCTCCAAATTGGCCAAAAAAAGCGTTGCTGATTTTTCCTGGAAAATACACTAAAAATCTTACGAGCCGTTCCCGAGTAATCACACCTTCTCCAAATTGGCAAAAAAAAGCGTTGCTAATTTTTCCTGGAAAATACACTTAAAATCCTACGAGCCGTTCCCGAGTAATCACACCTTCTCCAAATTGGCCAAAAAAAGCGTTGTTGATTTTTCCTGGAAAATACACTAAAAATCCTACGAGCCGTTCCCGAGTAATCACACCTTCTCCAAATTGGCCAAAAAAAAGCGTTGCTGATTTTTCCTGGAAAAAACATCAAAAATCTTACGAGCCGTTCCCGAGTAATCACACCTTCTCCAAATTGGCCAAAAAAAAAACGTTGCTGATTTTTCCTGGAAAATACACTAAAAATCCTACGAGCCGTTCCCGAGTAATCCCATCTTCTCCAAATTAGAAAAAAAAGCGTTGCTGATTTTTCCTGGAAAATACACTAAAAATCCTACGAGCCGTTCCCGAGTAATCACACCTTCTCCAAATTGGCCAAAAAAAGCGTTGCTGATTTTTCCTGGAAAAAACATCAAAAATCTTACGAGCCGTTCCCGAGTAATCACACCTTCTCCAAATTGGCCAAAAAAAGCGTTGTTGATTTTTCCTGGAAAATACACTAAAAATCTTACGAGCCGTTCCCGAGTAATCACACCTTCTCCAAATTGGCCAAAAAAAAGCGTTGTTGATTTTTCCTGGAAAATACACTAAAAATCCTACGAGCAGTTCCCGAGTAATCACACCTTCTCCAAATTGGCAAAAAAAAGCGTTGCTGATTTTTCCTGGAAAATACACTAAAAATCCTACGAGCCGTTCCCGAGTAATCCCAACTTCTCCAAATTAGAAAAAAAAGCGTTGCTGATTTTTCCTGGAAATTACACTTAAAATCCTACGAGCCGTTCCCGAGTAATCACACCTTCTCCAAATTGGCCAAAAAAAGCGTTGTTGATTTTTCCTGGAAAAAACATCAAAAATCTTACGAGCCGTTCCCGAGTAATCACACCTTCTCCAAATTGGCCAAAAAAAAAACGTTGCTGATTTTTCCTGGAAAATACACTAAAAATCCTACGAGCCGTTCCCGAGTAATCCCATCTTCTCCAAATTAGAAAAAAAAGCGTTGCTGATTTTTCCTGGAAAATACACTAAAAATCCTACGAGCCGTTCCCGAGTAATCACACCTTCTCCAAATTGGCCAAAAAAAGCGTTGCTGATTTTTCCTGGAAAAAACATCAAAAATCTTACGAGCCGTTCCCGAGTAATCACACCTTCTCCAAATTGGCCAAAAAAAGCGTTGTTGATTTTTCCTGGAAAATACACTAAAAATCTTACGAGCCGTTCCCGAGTAATCACACCTTCTCCAAATTGGCCAAAAAAAAGCGTTGTTGATTTTTCCTGGAAAATACACTAAAAATCCTACGAGCAGTTCCCGAGTAATCACACCTTCTCCAAATTGGCAAAAAAAAGCGTTGCTGATTTTTCCTGGAAAATACACTAAAAATCCTACGAGCCGTTCCCGAGTAATCCCAACTTCTCCAAATTGGCCAAAAAAAGCGTTGTTGATTTTTCCTGGAAAATACACTAAAAATCCTACCAGCCGTTCCCGAGTAATCACACCTTCTCCAAATTGGCAAAAAAAAGCGTTGTTGATTTTTCCTGGAAAATACACTAAAAATCCTACGAGCCGTTCCCGAGTAATCACACCTTCTCCAAATTGGCCAAAAAAAGCGTTGTTGATTTTTCCTGGAAAATACACTAAAAAACCTACGAGCCGTTCCCGAGTAATCACACCTTCTCCAAATTGGCAAAAAAAAGCGTTGCTGATTTTTCCTGGAAAATACACTAAAAATCCTACGAGCCGTTCCCGAGTAATCACACCTTCTCCAAATGGGCCAAAAAAAGCGTTGCTGATTTTTCCTGGAAAATACACTAAAAATCCTACGAGCCGTTCCCGAGTAATCACACCTTCTCCAAATTGGCCAAAAAAAGCGTTGCTGATTTTTCCTGGAAAATACACTAAAAATCTTACGAGCCGTTCCCGAGTAATCACACCTTCTCCAAATTGGCCAAAAAAAGCGTTGCTGATTTTTCCTGGAAAATACACTAAAAATCCTACGAGCAGTTCCCGAGTAATCCCATCTTCTCCAAATTGGCCAAAAAAAGCGTTGTTGATTTTTCCTGGAAAATACACTAAAAATCTTACGAGCCGTTTCCGAGTAATCACACCTTCTCCAAATTAGAAAAAAAAGCGTTGCTGATTTTTCCTGGAAAATATATTAAAAATTTTATGAGCCGTTCCCGAGTAATCACACCTTCTCCAAATTGGCAAAAAAAACGTTGCTGATTTTTTCCTGGAAAATACACTAAAAATCCTACGAGCCGTTCCCGAGTAATCACACCCTTTTCCAAATTGGCCAAAAAAAAGCGTTGCTGATTTTTCCTGGAAAAAACATCAAAAATCTTACGAGCCGTTCCCGAGTAATCACACCTTCTCCAAATTGGCCAAAAAAAGCGTTGCTGATTTTTCCTGGAAAAAACATCAAAAATCTTACGAGCCGTTCCCGAGTAATCACACCTTCTCCAAATTGGCCAAAAAAAAAACGTTGCTGATTTTTCCTGGAAAATACACTAAAAATCCTACGAGTCGTTCCCGAGTAATCCCATCTTCTCCAAATTAAAAAAAAAAGCGTTGCTGATTTTTCCTGGAAAATACACTAAAAATCCTACGAGCCGTTCCCGAGTAATCACACCTTCTCCAAATTGGCAAAAAAAGCGTTGCTGATTTTTCCTGGAAATTACACTAAAAATCCTACGAGCCGTTCCCGAGTAATCACACCTTCTCCAAATTGGCAAAAAAAAGCGTTGTTGATTTTTCCTGGAAAATACACTAAAAATCCTACGAGCCGTTCCCGAGTAATCACACCTTCTCCAAATTGGCCAAAAAAAGCGTTGCTGATTTTTCCTGGAAAATACACTAAAAATCTTACGAGCCGTTCCCGAGTAGTCACACCTTCTCCAAATTGGCCAAAAAAAAAAGCGTTGCACATTTTTCCTGGAAAATACACTAAAAATCTTACGAGCCGTTCCCGAGTAATCTCACCTTCTCCGAATTGGCCAAAAAAAGCGTTGCTGATTTTTCCTGGAAAATACACTAAAAATCCTACGAGCCGTTCTCGAGTAATCACACGTTCTCCAAATTGGCCAAAAAAAGCGTTGCTGATTTTTCCTGGAAAAAACATCAAAAATCTTACGAGCCGTTCCCAAGTAATCACAGCTTCTCCAAATTAGAAAAAAAAAGCGTTGCACATTTTTCCTGGAAAATACACTAAAAATCTTACGAGCCGTTCCCGAGTAATCACACCTTCTCCAAATTGGCCAAAAAAAGCGTTGCTGATTTTTCCTGAAAAATACACTAAAAATCCTACGAGCCGTTCCCGAGTAATCACAGCTTCTCCAAATTGGCCAAAAAAAGCGTTGTTGATTTTTCCTGGAAAATACACTAAAAATCCTACGAGCCGTTCCCGAGTAATCACACCTTCTCCAAATTGGCCAAAAAAAAGCGTTGCTGATTTTTCCTGGAAAATACACTAAAAATCCTACGAGCCGTTCCCGAGTAATCACACCTTCTCCAAATTGGCCAAAAAAAGCGTTGCTGATTTTTCCTGGAAAATACACTAAAAAACCTACGAGCCGTTCCCGAGTAATCCCATCTTCTCCAAATTGGCCAAAAAAAGCGTTGCTGATTTTTCCTGGAAAATACACTAAAAATCCTACGAGCCGTTCTCGAGTAATCACACCTTCTCCAAATTGGCCAAAAAAAGCGTTGCTGATTTTTCCTGGAAAATACACTAAAAATCCTACGAGCCGTTCCCGAGTAATCACACCTTCTCCAAATTGGCAAAAAAAAAGCGTTGCTGATTTTTCCTGGAAAAAACACTAAAAATCTTACGAGCCGTTCCCGAGTAATCCCATCTTCTCCAAATTGGCCAAAAAAAGCGTTGCACATTTTTCCTGGAAAATACACTAAAAATCTTACGAGCCGTTCCCGAGTAATCACACCTTCTCCAAATTGGCCAAAAAAAGCGTTGCTGATTTTTCCTGGAAAATACACTAAAAATCCTACGAGCCGTTCCCGAGTAATCACACCTTCTCCAAATTGGCAAAAAAAAGCGTTGCTGATTTTTCCTGGAAAATACACTAAAAATCCTACGAGCCGTTCCCGAGTAATCACACCTTCTCCAAATTGGCCAAAAAAAGCGTTGCTGATTTTTCCTGGAAAATACACTAAAAATCCTACGAGCCGTTCCCGAGTAATCACACCTTCTCCAAATTGGCCAAAAAAAGCGTTGCTGATTTTTCCTGGAAAATACACTAAAAATCTTACGAGCCGTTCCCGAGTAATCACACCTTCTCCAAATTGGCCAAAAAAAAGCGTTGCTGATTTTTCCTGGAAAATACACTAAAAATCCTACGAGCAGTTCCCGAGTAATCCCATCTTCTCCAAATTGGCCAAAAAAAGCGTTGTTGATTTTTCCTGGAAAATACACTAAAAATCTTACGAGCCGTTTCCGAGTAATCACACCTTCTCCAAATTAGAAAAAAAAGCGTTGCTGATTTTTCCTGGAAAATATATTAAAAATTTTATGAGCCGTTCCCGAGTAATCACACCTTCTCCAAATTGGCAAAAAAAACGTTGCTGATTTTTCCTGGAAAATACACTAAAAATCCTACGAGCCGTTCCCGAGTAATCACACCTTCTCCAAATTGGCCAAAAAAAGCGTTGCTGATTTTTCCTGGAAAAAACATCAAAAATCTTACGAGCCGTTCCCGAGTAATCACACCTTCTCCAAATTGGCCAAAAAAAGCGTTGCTGATTTTTCCTGGAAAAAACATCAAAAATCTTACGAGCCGTTCCCGAGTAATCACACCTTCTCCAAATTGGCCAAAAAAAAAAACGTTGCTGATTTTTCCTGGAAAATACACTAAAAATCCTACGAGCCGTTCCCGAGTAATCCCATCTTCTCCAAATTAGAAAAAAAAGCGTTGCTGATTTTTCCTGGAAAATACACTAAAAATCCTACGAGCCGTTCCCGAGTAATCACACCTTCTCCAAATTGGCAAAAAAAGCGTTGCTGATTTTTCCTGGAAATTACACTAAAAATCCTACGAGCCGTTCCCGAGTAATCACACCTTCTCCAAATTGGCAAAAAAAAGCGTTGTTGATTTTTCCTGGAAAATACACTAAAAATCCTACGAGCCGTTCCCGAGTAATCACACCTTCTCCAAATTGGCCAAAAAAAGCGTTGCTGATTTTTCCTGGAAAATACACTAAAAATCTTACGAGCCGTTCCCGAGTAGTCACACCTTCTCCAAATTGGCCAAAAAAAAAAGCGTTGCACATTTTTCCTGGAAAATACACTAAAAATCTTACGAGCCGTTCCCGAGTAATCTCACCTTCTCCGAATTGGCCAAAAAAAGCGTTGCTGATTTTTCCTGGAAAATACACTAAAAATCCTACGAGCCGTTCTCGAGTAATCACACGTTCTCCAAATTGGCCAAAAAAAGCGTTGCTGATTTTTCCTGGAAAAAACATCAAAAATCTTACGAGCCGTTCCCAAGTAATCACAGCTTCTCCAAATTAGAAAAAAAAGCGTTGCACATTTTTCCTGGAAAATACACTAAAAATCTTACGAGCCGTTCCCGAGTAATCACACCTTCTCCAAATTGGCCAAAAAAAGCGTTGCTGATTTTTCCTGAAAAATACACTAAAAATCCTACGAGCCGTTCCCGAGTAATCACAGCTTCTCCAAATTGGCCAAAAAAAGCGTTGTTGATTTTTCCTGGAAAATACACTAAAAATCCTACGAGCCGTTCCCGAGTAATCACACCTTCTCCAAATTGGCCAAAAAAAAGCGTTGCTGATTTTTCCTGGAAAATACACTAAAAATCCTACGAGCCGTTCCCGAGTAATCACACCTTCTCCAAATTGGCCAAAAAAAGCGTTGCTGATTTTTCCTGGAAAATACACTAAAAAACCTACGAGCCGTTCCCGAGTAATCCCATCTTCTCCAAATTGGCCAAAAAAAGCGTTGCTGATTTTTCCTGGAAAATACACTAAAAATCCTACGAGCCGTTCTCGAGTAATCACACCTTCTCCAAATTGGCCAAAAAAAGCGTTGCTGATTTTTCCTGGAAAATACACTAAAAATCCTACGAGCCGTTCCCGAGTAATCACACCTTCTCCAAATTGGCAAAAAAAAAGCGTTGCTGATTTTTCCTGGAAAAAACACTAAAAATCTTACGAGCCGTTCCCGAGTAATCCCATCTTCTCCAAATTGGCCAAAAAAAGCGTTGCACATTTTTCCTGGAAAATACACTAAAAATCTTACGAGCCGTTCCCGAGTAATCACACCTTCTCCAAATTGGCCAAAAAAAGCGTTGCTGATTTTTCCTGAAAAATACACTAAAAATCCTACGAGCCGTTCCCGAGTAATCACAGCTTCTCCAAATTCGCCAAAAAAAGCGTTGTTGATTTTTCCTGGAAAATACACTAAAAATCCTACGAGCCATTCCCGAGTAATCACACCTTCTCCAAATTACCAAAAAAAAGCGTTGCTGATTTTTCCTGGAAAATACACTAAAAATCCTACGAGCCGTTCCCGAGTAATCACACCTTCTCCAAATTGGCCAAAAAAAGCGTTGCTGATTTTTCCTGGAAAAAACATCAAAAATCTTACGAGCCGTTCCCGAGTAATCACACCTTCTCCAAATTGGCCAAAAAAAAAGCGTTGTTGATTTTTCCTGGAAAATACACTAAAAATTCTACGAGCCGTTTCCGAGTAATCACACCTTCTCCAAACTGGCCAAAAAAAGCGTTGCTGATTTTTCCTGGAAAAAACATCAAAAAACCTACGAGCCGTTCCCGAGTAATCCCATCTTCTCCGAATTGGCCAAAAAAAGCGTTGTTGATTTTTCCTGGAAAATACACTAAAAATCTTACGAGCCGTTCCCGAGTAATCACACCTTCTCCAAATTGGCCAAAAAAAGCGTTGCTGATTTTTCCTGGAAAAAACATCAAAAATCTTACGAGCCGTTCCCGAGTAATCACACATTCTCCAAATTGGCCAAAAAAAGCGTTGCTGATTTTTCCTGGAAAATACACTAAAAATCCTACGAGCAGTTTCCGAGTAATCACACCTTCTCCAAATTGGCAAAAAAAGCGTTGCTGATTTTTCCTGGAAATTACACTAAAAATCCTACGAGCCGTTCCCGAGTAATCACACCTTCTCCAAATTGGCAAAAAAAAAGCGTTGTTGATTTTTCCTGGAAATTACACTTAAAATCCTACGAGCCGTTCCCGAGTAATCACACCTTCTCCAAATTGGCCAAAAAAAGCGTTGCTGATTTTTCCTGGAAAATACACTAAAAATCCTACGAGCCGTTCCCGAGTAATCACACCTTCTCCAAATTGGCAAAAAAAAAGCGTTGTTGATTTTTCCTGAAAATTACACTAAAAATCCTACGAGCCGTTCCCGAGTAATCACACCTTCTCCAAATTGGCCAAAAAAAGCGTTGCTGATTTTTCCTGGAAAATACACTAAAAATCCTACGAGCCGTTCCCGAGTAATCACACCTTCTCCAAATTGGCCAAAAAAAGCAATGCTGATTTTTCCTGGAAAAAACATCAAAAATCTTACGAGCCGTTCCCGAGTAATCACACCTTCTCCGAATTGGCCAAAAAAAAGCGTTGCTGATTTTTCCTGGAAAATACACTAAAAATCTTACGAGCCATTCCCGAGTAATCCCATCTTCTCCAAATTGGCAAAAAAAAGCGTTGTTGATTTTTCCTGGAAAAAACATCAAAAATCTTACGAGCCGTTCCCGAGTAATCACACCTTCTCCAAATTGGCCAAAAAAAGCGTTGCTGATTTTTCCTGGAAAATACACTAAAAATCTTACGAGCCGTTCCCGAGTAATCCCATCTTCTCCAAATTAGAAAAAAAAGCGTTGCTGATTTTTCCTGGAAAATACACTAAAAATCCTACGAGCCGTTCCCGAGTAATCCCACCTTCTCCAAATTGGCAAAAAAAAGCGTTGTTGATTTTTCCTGGAAAATACACTAAAAATTTTACGAGCCGTTCCCGAGTAATCCCATCTTCTCCAAATTAGAAAAAAAAACCTTGCTGATTTTTCCTGGAAAATACACTAAAAAACCTACGAGCCGTTCCCGAGTAATCACACCTTCTCCAAATTGGCCAAAAAAAGCGTTGCTGATTTTTCCTGGAAAATACACTAAAAAACCTACGAGCCGTTCCCGAGTAATCACACCTTCTCCAAATTGGCCAAAAAAAGCGTTGCTGATTTTTCCTGGAAAATACACTAAAAATCCTACGAGCCGTTCCCGAGTAATCACACCTTCTCCAAATTGGCCAAAAAAAGCGTTGCTGATTTTTCCTGGAAAATACACTAAAAATCTTACGAGCCGTTCCCGAGTAATCACACCTTCTCCAAATTGGCCAAAAAAAAGCGTTGCTGATTTTTCCTGGAAAAAACATCAAAAATCCTACGAGCCGTTCCCGAGTAATCACACCTTCTCCAAATTGGCCAAAAAAAGCGTTGTTGATTTTTCCTGGAAATTACACTAAAAATCCTACGAGCCGTTCCCGAGTAATCACACCTTCTCCAAATTGGCAAAAAAAAGCGTTGCTGATTTTTCCTGAAAAATACACTAAAAAACCTACGAGCCGTTCCCGAGTAATCCCATCTTCTCCAAATTGGCCAAAAAAAAGCGTTGCTGATTTTTCCTGGAAAATACACTAAAAAACCTACGAGCCGTTCCCGAGTAATCACACTTTCTCCAAATTGGCCAAAAAAAGCGTTGCACATTTTTCCTGGAAAATACACTAAAAAACCTACGAGCCGTTCCCGAGTAATCCCATCTTCTCCAAATTGGCCAAAAAAAAGCGTTGCTGATTTTTCCTGGAAAATACACTTAAAATCCTACGAGCAGTTTCCGAGTAATCACACCTTCTCCAAATTGGCAAAAAAAGCGTTGCTGATTTTTCCTGGAAATTACACTAAAAATCCTACGAGCCGTTCCCGAGTAATCACACCTTCTCCAAATTGGCAAAAAAAAGCGTTGTTGATTTTTCCTGGAAAATACACTAAAAATCCTACGAGCCGTTCCCGAGTAATCACACCTTCTCCAAATTGGCCAAAAAAAGCGTTGCTGATTTTTCCTGGAAAATACACTAAAAATCTTACGAGCCGTTCCCGAGTAATCACACCTTCTCCAAATTGGCCAAAAAAAAGCGTTGTTGATTTTTCCTGGAAAATACACTAAAAAACCTACGAGCCGTTCCCGAGTAATCACACCTTCTCCAAATTAGAAAAAAAAGCGTTGCTGATTTTTCCTGGAAAATACACTAAAAAACCTACGAGCCGTTTCCGAGTAATCACACCTTCTCCAAATTGGCCAAAAAAAAGCGTTGTTGATTTTTCCTGGAAAATACACTAAAAATCTTACGAGCCGTTCCCGAGTAATCACACCTTCTCCAAATTGGCCAAAAAAAAGCGTTGTTGATTTTTCCTGGAAAATACACTAAAAAACCTACGAGCCGTTCCCGAGTAATCACACCTTCTCCAAATTAGAAAAAAAAGCGTTGCTGATTTTTCCTGGAAAATACACTAAAAATCCTACGAGCCGTTCCCGAGTAATCACACCTTCTCCAAATTGGCCAAAAAAAGCGTTGCTGATTTTTCCTGGAAAATACACTAAAAATCCTACGAGCCGTTCCCGAGTAATCACACCTTCTCCAAATTGGCCAAAAAAAGCGTTGTTGATTTTTCCTGGAAAATACACTAAAAAACCTACGAGCCGTTCCCGAGTAATCACACTTTCTCCAAATTGGCCAAAAAAAGCGTTGCACATTTTTCCTGGAAAATACACTAAAAAACCTACGAGCCGTTCCCGAGTAATCCCATCTTCTCCAAATTGGCCAAAAAAAAGCGTTGCTGATTTTTCCTGGAAAATACACTTAAAATCCTACGAGCAGTTTCCGAGTAATCACACCTTCTCCAAATTGGCAAAAAAAGCGTTGCTGATTTTTCCTGGAAATTACACTAAAAATCCTACGAGCCGTTCCCGAGTAATCACACCTTCTCCAAATTGGCAAAAAAAAGCGTTGTTGATTTTTCCTGGAAAATACACTAAAAATCCTACGAGCCGTTCCCGAGTAATCACACCTTCTCCAAATTGGCCAAAAAAAGCGTTGCTGATTTTTCCTGGAAAATACACTAAAAATCTTACGAGCCGTTCCCGAGTAATCACACCTTCTCCAAATTGGCAAAAAAAAGCGTTGCTAATTTTTCCTGGAAAATACACTTAAAATCCTACGAGCCGTTCCCGAGTAATCACACCTTCTCCAAATTGGCCAAAAAAAGCGTTGTTGATTTTTCCTGGAAAATACACTAAAAATCCTACGAGCCGTTCCCGAGTAATCACACCTTCTCCAAATTGGCCAAAAAAAAGCGTTGCTGATTTTTCCTGGAAAAAACATCAAAAATCTTACGAGCCGTTCCCGAGTAATCACACCTTCTCCAAATTGGCCAAAAAAAAGCGTTGTTGATTTTTCCTGGAAAATACACTAAAAAACCTACGAGCCGTTCCCGAGTAATCACACCTTCTCCAAATTAGAAAAAAAAGCGTTGCTGATTTTTCCTGGAAAATACACTAAAAAACCTACGAGCCGTTTCCGAGTAATCACACCTTCTCCAAATTGGCCAAAAAAAAGCGTTGTTGATTTTTCCTGGAAAATACACTAAAAATCTTACGAGCCGTTCCCGAGTAATCACACCTTCTCCAAATTGGCCAAAAAAAAGCGTTGTTGATTTTTCCTGGAAAATACACTAAAAAACCTACGAGCCGTTCCCGAGTAATCACACCTTCTCCAAATTAGAAAAAAAAGCGTTGCTGATTTTTCCTGGAAAATACACTAAAAATCCTACGAGCCGTTCCCGAGTAATCACACCTTCTCCAAATTGGCCAAAAAAAGCGTTGCTGATTTTTCCTGGAAAATACACTAAAAATCCTACGAGCCGTTTCCGAGTAATCACACCTTCTCCAAATTGGCCAAAAAAAAAGCGTTGCTGATTTTTCCTGGAAAAAACATCAAAAATCTTACGAGCCGTTCCCGAGTAATCACACCTTCTCCAAATTGGCCAAAAAAAGGGTTGTTGATTTTTCCTGGAAAATACACTAAAAAACCTACGAGCCGTTCCCGAGTACTCACACCTTCTCCAAATTGGCCAAAAAAAGCGTTGCTGATTTTTCCTGGAAAATACACTAAAAAACCTACGAGCCGTTCCCGAGTAATCACACCTTCTCCAAATTGGCCAAAAAAAGCGTTGCTGATTTTTCCTGGAAAATACACTAAAAATCCTACGAGCCGTTCCCGAGTAATCACACCTTCTCCAAATTGGCCAAAAAAAGCGTTGCTGATTTTTCCTGGAAAATACACTAAAAATCTTACGAGCCGTTCCCGAGTAATCACACCTTCTCCAAATTGGCCAAAAAAAAGCGTTGCTGATTTTTCCTGGAAAAAACATCAAAAATCCTACGAGCCGTTCCCGAGTAATCACACCTTCTCCAAATTGGCCAAAAAAAGCGTTGTTGATTTTTCCTGGAAATTACACTAAAAATCCTACGAGCCGTTCCCGAGTAATCACACCTTCTCCAAATTGGCAAAAAAAAGCGTTGCTGATTTTTCCTGAAAAATACACTAAAAAACCTACGAGCCGTTCCCGAGTAATCCCATCTTCTCCAAATTGGCCAAAAAAAAGCGTTGCTGATTTTTCCTGGAAAATACACTAAAAAACCTACGAGCCGTTCCCGAGTAATCACACTTTCTCCAAATTGGCCAAAAAAAAGGGTTGCACATTTTTCCTGGAAAATACACTAAAAAACCTACGAGCCGTTCCCGAGTAATCCCATCTTCTCCAAATTGGCCAAAAAAAAGCGTTGCTGATTTTTCCTGGAAAATACACTAAAAATCCTACGAGCAGTTCCCGAGTAATCACACCTTCTCCAAATTGGCAAAAAAAAGCGTTGCTGATTTTTCCTGGAAATTACACTAAAAATGCTACGAGCCGTTCCCGAGTAATCACACCTTCTCCAAATTGGCAAAAAAAAGCGTTGTTGATTTTTCCTGGAAAATACACTAAAAATCCTACGAGCCGTTCCCGAGTAATCACACCTTCTCCAAATTGGCCAAAAAAAGCGTTGCTGATTTTTCCTGGAAAATACACTAAAAATCTTACGAGCCGTTCCCGAGTAATCACACCTTCTCCAAATTGGCAAAAAAAAGCGTTGCTAATTTTTCCTGGAAAATACACTTAAAATCCTACGAGCCGTTCCCGAGTAATCACACCTTCTCCAAATTGGCCAAAAAAAGCGTTGTTGATTTTTCCTGGAAAATACACTAAAAATCCTACGAGCCGTTCCCGAGTAATCACACCTTCTCCAAATTGGCCAAAAAAAAGCGTTGCTGATTTTTCCTGGAAAAAACATCAAAAATCTTACGAGCCGTTCCCGAGTAATCACACCTTCTCCAAATTGGCCAAAAAAAAGCGTTGTTGATTTTTCCTGGAAAATACACTAAAAAACCTACGAGCCGTTCCCGAGTAATCACACCTTCTCCAAATTAGAAAAAAAGCGTTGCTGATTTTTCCTGGAAAATACACTAAAAAACCTACGAGCCGTTTCCGAGTAATCACACCTTCTCCAAATTGGCCAAAAAAAAGCGTTGTTGATTTTTCCTGGAAAATACACTAAAAATCTTACGAGCCGTTCCCGAGTAATCACACCTTCTCCAAATTGGCCAAAAAAAAGCGTTGTTGATTTTTCCTGGAAAATACACTAAAAAACCTACGAGCCGTTCCCGAGTAATCACACCTTCTCCAAATTAGAAAAAAAAGCGTTGCTGATTTTTCCTGGAAAATACACTAAAAATCCTACGAGCCGTTCCCGAGTAATCACACCTTCTCCAAATTGGCCAAAAAAAGCGTTGCTGATTTTTCCTGGAAAATACACTAAAAATCCTACGAGCCGTTCCCGAGTAATCACACCTTCTCCAAATTGGCCAAAAAAAGCGTTGTTGATTTTTCCTGGAAAATACACTAAAAAACCTACGAGCCGTTCCCGAGTAATCACACTTTCTCCAAATTGGCCAAAAAAAGCGTTGCACATTTTTCCTGGAAAATACACTAAAAAACCTACGAGCCGTTCCCGAGTAATCCCATCTTCTCCAAATTGGCCAAAAAAAAGCGTTGCTGATTTTTCCTGGAAAATACACTTAAAATCCTACGAGCAGTTTCCGAGTAATCACACCTTCTCCAAATTGGCAAAAAAAGCGTTGCTGATTTTTCCTGGAAATTACACTAAAAATCCTACGAGCCGTTCCCGAGTAATCACACCTTCTCCAAATTGGCAAAAAAAAGCGTTGTTGATTTTTCCTGGAAAATACACTAAAAATCCTACGAGCCGTTCCCGAGTAATCACACCTTCTCCAAATTGGCCAAAAAAAGCGTTGCTGATTTTTCCTGGAAAATACACTAAAAATCTTACGAGCCGTTCCCGAGTAATCACACCTTCTCCAAATTGGCAAAAAAAAGCGTTGCTAATTTTTCCTGGAAAATACACTTAAAATCCTACGAGCCGTTCCCGAGTAATCACACCTTCTCCAAATTGGCCAAAAAAAGCGTTGTTGATTTTTCCTGGAAAATACACTAAAAATCCTACGAGCCGTTCCCGAGTAATCACACCTTCTCCAAATTGGCCAAAAAAAAGCGTTGCTGATTTTTCCTGGAAAAAACATCAAAAATCTTACGAGCCGTTCCCGAGTAATCACACCTTCTCCAAATTGGCCAAAAAAAAGCGTTGTTGATTTTTCCTGGAAAATACACTAAAAAACCTACGAGCCGTTCCCGAGTAATCACACCTTCTCCAAATTAGAAAAAAAAGCGTTGCTGATTTTTCCTGGAAAATACACTAAAAAACCTACGAGCCGTTTCCGAGTAATCACACCTTCTCCAAATTGGCCAAAAAAAAGCGTTGTTGATTTTTCCTGGAAAATACACTAAAAATCTTACGAGCCGTTCCCGAGTAATCACACCTTCTCCAAATTGGCCAAAAAAAAGCGTTGTTGATTTTTCCTGGAAAATACACTAAAAAACCTACGAGCCGTTCCCGAGTAATCACACCTTCTCCAAATTAGAAAAAAAAGCGTTGCTGATTTTTCCTGGAAAATACACTAAAAATCCTACGAGCCGTTCCCGAGTAATCACACCTTCTCCAAATTGGCCAAAAAAAGCGTTGCTGATTTTTCCTGGAAAATACACTAAAAATCCTACGAGCCGTTCCCGAGTAATCACACCTTCTCCAAATTAGAAAAAAAAGCGTTGCTGATTTTTCCTGGAAAATACACTAAAAATCCTACGAGCCGTTCCCGAGTAATCACACCTTCTCCAAATTGGCCAAAAAAAGCGTTGCTGATTTTTCCTGGAAAATACACTAAAAATCCTACGAGCCGTTCCCGAGTAATCACACCTTCTCCAAATTGGCCAAAAAAAGCGTTGTTGATTTTTCCTGGAAAATACACTAAAAAACCTACGAGCCGTTCCCGAGTAATCACACCTTCTCCAAATTGGCAAAAAAAAGCGTTGCTGATTTTTCCTGGAAAATACACTAAAAATCCTACGAGCCGTTCCCGAGTAATCACACCTTCTCCAAATTGGCCAAAAAAAGCGTTGCTGATTTTTCCTGGAAAATACACTAAAAATTCTACGAGCCGTTCCCGAGTAATCACACCTTCTCCAAATTGGCCAAAAAAAAAAACGTTGCTGATTTTTCCTGGAAAATACACTAAAAAACCTACGAGCCGTTCCCGAGTAATCACACCTTCTCCAAATTGGCCAAAAAAAGTGTTGCTGATTTTTCCTGGAAAAAACACTAAAAATCCTACGAGCCGTTCCCGAGTAATCACACCTTCTCCAAATTGGCCAAAAAAATCGTTGCTGATTTTTCCTGGAAAATACACTAAAAATCTTACGAGCCGTTCCCGAGTAATCACACCTTCTCCAAATTGGCCAAAAAAAAGCGTTGCTGATTTTTCCTGGAAAATACACTAAAAATCTTACGAGCCGTTCCCGAGTAATCACACCTTCTCCAAATTGGCCAAAAAAAGCGTTGCTGATTTTTCCTGGAAAATACACTAAAAATCCTACGAGCCATTCCCGAGTAATCACACCTTCTCCAAATTGGCAAAAAAAAGCGTTGCTGATTTTTCCTGGAAAATACACTAAAAATCTTACGAGCCGTTCCCGAGTAATCACACCTTCTCCAAATTGGCCAAAAAAAAGCGTTGCTGATTTTTCCTGGAAAATACACTAAAAAACCTACGAGCCGTTCCCGAGTAATCCCATCTTCTCCAAATTAGAAAAAAAATCGTTGTTGATTTTTCCTGGAAAATACACTAAAAAACCTACGAGCCGTTCCCGAGTAATCCCATCTTCTCCAAATTGGCCAAAAAGAGCGTTGCACATTTTTCCTGGAAAATACACTAAAAATCTTACGAGCCGTTCCCGAGTAATCACACCTTCTCCAAATTGGCCAAAAAAAGCGTTGCTGATTTTTCCTGAAAAATACACTAAAAATCCTACGAGCCGTTCCCGAGTAATCACAGCTTCTCCAAATTGGCCAAAAAAAGCGTTGTTGATTTTTCCTGGAAAATACACTAAAAATCCTACGAGCCATTCCCGAGTAATCACACCTTCTCCAAATTACCAAAAAAAAGCGTTGCTAATTTTTCCTGGAAAATACACTAAAAATCCTACGAGCCGTTCCCGAGTAATCACACCTTCTCCAAATTGGCCAAAAAAAGCGTTGCTGATTTTTCCTGGAAAATACACTAAAAATCCTACGAGCCGTTCCCGAGTAATCACACCTTCTCCAAATTGGCGAAAAAAAGCGTTGTTGATTTTTCCTGGAAAATACACTAAAAAACCTACGAGCCGTTCCCGAGTAATCACACCTTCTCCAAATTGGCAAAAAAAAGCGGTGCTGATTTTTCCTGGAAAATACACTAAAAATCCTACGAGCCGTTCCCGAGTAATCACACCTTCTCCAAATTGGCCAAAAATAGCGTTGCTGATTTTTCCTGGAAAATACACTAAAAATTCTACGAGCCGTTCCCGAGTAATCACACCTTCTCCAAATTGGCCAAAAAAAAAACGTTGCTGATTTTTCCTGGAAAATACATTAAAAATCCTACGAGCAGTTCCCGAGTAATCACACCTTCTCCAAATTGGCCAAAAAAAGCGTTGCTGATTTTTCCTGGAAAATACACTTAAAATCCTACGAGCCATTCCCGAGTAATCACACCTTCTCCAAATTGGCAAAAAAAAGCGTTGCTGATTTTTCCTGGAAAATACACTAAAAATCTTACGAGCCGTTCCCGAGTAATCACACCTTCTCCAAATTGGCCAAAAAAAAGCGTTGCTGATTTTTCCTGGAAAATACACTAAAAATCTTACGAGCCGTTCCCGAGTAATCACACCTTCTCCAAATTGGCCAAAAAAAGCGTTGCTGATTTTTCCTGCAAAATACACTAAAAATCCTACGAGCCATTCCCGAGTAATCACACCTTCTCCAAATTGGCAAAAAAAAGCGTTGCTGATTTTTCCTGGAAAATACACTAAAAATCTTACGAGCCGTTCCCGAGTAATCACACCTTCTCCAAATTGGCCAAAAAAAAGCGTTGCTGATTTTTCCTGGAAAATACACTAAAAAACCTACGAGCCGTTCCCGAGTAATCCCATCTTCTCCAAATTAGAAAAAAAGCGTTGTTGATTTTTCCTGGAAAATACACTAAAAAACCTACGAGCCGTTCCCGAGTAATCCCATCTTCTCCAAATTGGCCAAAAAAGGCGTTGCACATTTTTCCTGGAAAAAAACACTAAAAATCTAACGAGCCGTTCCCGAGTAATCACACCTTCTCCAAATTGGCCAAAAAAAGCGTTGCTGATTTTTCCTGAAAAATACACTAAAAATCCTACGAGCCGTTCCCGAGTAATCACAGCTTCTCCAAATTGGCCAAAAAAAGCGTTGTTGATTTTTCCTGGAAAATACACTAAAAATCCTACGAGCCATTCCCGAGTAATCACACCTTCTCCAAATTACCAAAAAAAAGCGTTGCTGATTTTTCCTGGAAAATACACTAAAAATCCTACGAGCCGTTCCCGAGTAATCACACCTTCTCCAAATTGGCCAAAAAAAGCGTTGCTGATTTTTCCTGGAAAATACACTAAAAATCCTACGAGCCGTTCCCGAGTAATCACACCTACTCCAAATTGGCCAAAAAAAGCGTTGTTGATTTTTCCTGGAAAATACACTAAAAAACCTACGAGCCGTTCCCGAGTAATCACACCTTCTCCAAATTGGCAAAAAAAAGCGTTGCTGATTTTTCCTGGAAAATACACTAAAAATCCTACGAGCCGTTCCCGAGTAATCACACCTTCTCCAAATTGGCCAAAAAAAGCGTTGCTGATTTTTCCTGGAAAATACACTAAAAATTCTACGAGCCGTTCCCGAGTAATCACACCTTCTCCAAATTGGCCAAAAAAAAAACGTTGCTGATTTTTCCTGGAAAATACACTAAAAATCCTACGAGCAGTTCCCGAGTAATCACACCTTCTCCAAATTGGCCAAAAAAAGCGTTGCTGATTTTTCCTGGAAAATACACTAAAAATCCTACGAGCCATTCCCGAGTAATCACACCTTCTCCAAATTGGCAAAAAAAAGCGTTGCTGATTTTTCCTGGAAAATACACTAAAAATCTTACGAGCCGTTCCCGAGTAATCACACCTTCTCCAAATTGGCCAAAAAAAAGCGTTGCTGATTTTTCCTGGAAAATACACTAAAAATCTTACGAGCCGTTCCCAAGTAATCACACCTTCTCCAAATTGGCCAAAAAAAGCGTTGCTGATTTTTCCTGGAAAATACACTAAAAATCCTACGAGCCATTCCCGAGTAATCACACCTTCTCCAAATTGGCAAAAAAAAGCGTTGCTGATTTTTCCTGGAAAATACACTAAAAATCTTACGAGCCGTTCCCGAGTAATCACACCTTCTCCAAATTGGCCAAAAAAAAGCGTTGCTGATTTTTCCTGGAAAATACACTAAAAAACCTACGAGCCGTTCCCGAGTAATCCCATCTTCTCCAAATTAGAAAAAAAAGCGTTGTTGATTTTTCCTGGAAAATACACTAAAAAACCTACGAGCCGTTCCCGAGTAATCCCATCTTCTCCAAATTGGCCAAAAAAAGCGTTGCACATTTTTCCTGGAAAATACACTAAAAATCTTACGAGCCGTTCCCGAGTAATCACACCTTCTCCAAATTGGCCAAAAAAAGCGTTGCTGATTTTTCCTGAAAAATACACTAAAAATCCTACGAGCCGTTCCCGAGTAATCACAGCTTCTCCAAATTGGCCAAAAAAAGCGTTGTTGATTTTTCCTGGAAAATACACTAAAAATCCTACGAGCCATTCCCGAGTAATCACACCTTCTCCAAATTACCAAAAAAAAGCGTTGCTGATTTTTCCTGGAAAATACACTAAAAATCCTACGAGCCGTTCCCGAGTAATCACACCTTCTCCAAATTGGCCAAAAAAAGCGTTGCTGATTTTTCCTGGAAAATACACTAAAAATCCTACGAGCCGTTCCCGAGTAATCACACCTTCTCCAAATTGGCCAAAAAAAGCGTTGTTGATTTTTCCTGGAAAATACACTAAAAAACCTACGAGCCGTTCCCGAGTAATCACACCTTCTCCAAATTGGCAAAAAAAAAGCGTTGCTGATTTTTCCTGGAAAATACACTAGAAATCCTACGAGCCGTTCCCGAGTAATCACACCTTCTCCAAATTGGCCAAAAAAAGCGTTGCTGATTTTTCCTGGAAAATACACTAAAAATTCTACGAGCCGTTCCCGAGTAATCACACCTTCTCTAAATTGGCCAAAAAAAAACGTTGCTGATTTTTCCTGGAAAATACACTAAAAATCCTACGAGCAGTTCCCGAGTAATCACACCTTCTCCAAATTGGCCAAAAAAAGCGTTGCTGATTTTTCCTGGAAAATACACTAAAAATCCTACGAGCCATTCCCGAGTAATCACACCTTCTCCAAATTGGCAAAAAAAAGCGTTGCTGATTTTTCCTGGAAAATACACTAAAAATCTTACGAGCCGTTCCCGAGTAATCACACCTTCTCCAAATTGGCCAAAAAAAAGCGTTGCTGATTTTTCCTGGAAAATACACTAAAAAACCTACGAGCCGTTCCCGAGTAATCCCATCTTCTCCAAATTAGAAAAAAAAGCGTTGTTGATTTTTCCTGGAAAATACACTAAAAAACCTACGAGCCGTTCCCGAGTAATCCCATCTTCTCCAAATTGGCCAAAAAAAGCGTTGCACATTTTTCCTGGAAAATACACTAAAAATCTTACGAGCCGTTCCCGAGTAATCACACCTTCTCCAAATTGGCCAAAAAAAGCGTTGCTGATTTTTCCTGAAAAATACACTAAAAATCCTACGAGCCGTTCCCGAGTAATCACAGCTTCTCCAAATTGGCCAAAAAAAAAACGTTGCTGATTTTTCCTGGAAAATACACTAAAAATCCTACGAGCCGTTCCCGAGTAATCACACCTTCTCCAAATTGGCCAAAAAAAGCGTTGCTGATTTTTCCTGGAAAATACACTAAAAATCCTACGAGCCATTCCCGAGTAATCACACCTTCTCCAAATTGGCAAAAAAAAGCGTTGCTGATTTTTCCTGGAAAATACACTAAAAATCTTACGAGCCGTTCCCGAGTAATCACACCTTCTCCAAATTGGCCAAAAAAAAGCGTTGCTGATTTTTCCTGGAAAATACACTAAAAAACCTACGAGCCGTTCCCGAGTAATCCCATCTTCTCCAAATTAGAAAAAAAAGCGTTGTTGATTTTTCCTGGAAAATACACTAAAAAACCTACGAGCCGTTCCCGAGTAATCCCATCTTCTCCAAATTGGCCAAAAAAAGCGTTGCACATTTTTCCTGGAAAATACACTAAAAATCTTACGAGCCGTTCCCGAGTAATCACACCTTCTCCAAATTGGCCAAAAAAAGCGTTGCTGATTTTTCCTGGAAAATACACTAAAAATCCTACGAGCCGTTCCCGAGTAATCACACCTTCTCCAAATTGGCCAAAAAAAAAGCGTTGCTGATTTTTCCTGGAAAAAACATCAAAAATCTTACGAGCCGTTCCCGAGTAATCACACCTTCTCCAAATTGGCCACAAAAAAGCGTTGCTGATTTTTCCTGGAAAATACACTAAAAAACCTACGAGCCGTTCCCAAATAATCCCATCTTCTCCAAATTAGAAAAAAAAGCGTTGTTGATTTTTCCTGGAAAATACACTAAAAAACCTACGAGCCGTTCCCGAGTAATCACACCTTCTCCAAATTAGAAAAAAAAGCGTTGCTGATTTTTCCTGGAAAATACACTAAAAATCCTACGAGCCGTTCCCGAGTAATCACACCTTCTCCAAATTGGCCAAAAAAAGCGTTGCTGATTTTTCCTGGAAAATACACTAAAAATCCTACGAGCCGTTCCCGAGTAATCACACCTTCTCCAAATTGGCCAAAAAAAAAGCGTTGCTGATTTTTCCTGGAAAAAACATCAAAAATCTAACGAGCCGTTCCCGAGTAATCACACCTTCTCCAAATTGGCCAAAAAAAGGGTTGTTGATTTTTCCTGGAAAATACACTAAAAAACCTACGAGCCGTTCCCGAGTACTCACACCTTCTCCAAATTGGCCAAAAAAAGCGTTGCTGATTTTTCCTGGAAAATACACTAAAAAACCTACGAGCCGTTCCCGAGTAATCACACCTTCTCCAAATTGGCCAAAAAAAGCGTTGCTGATTTTTCCTGGAAAATACACTAAAAATCCTACGAGCCGTTCCCGAGTAATCACACCTTTTCCAAATTGGCCAAAAAAAGCGTTGCTGATTTTTCCTGGAAAATACACTAAAAATCTTACGAGCCGTTCCCGAGTAATCACACCTTCTCCAAATTGGCCAAAAAAAAGCGTTGCTGATTTTTCCTGGAAAAAACATCAAAAATCCTACGAGCCGTTCCCGAGTAATCACACCTTCTCCAAATTGGCCAAAAAAAGCGTTGTTGATTTTTCCTGGAAATTACACTAAAAATCCTACGAGCCGTTCCCGAGTAATCACACCTTCTCCAAATTGGCAAAAAAAAAGCGTTGCTGATTTTTCCTGAAAAATACACTAAAAAACCTACGAGCCGTTCCCGAGTAATCCCATCTTCTCCAAATTGGCCAAAAAAAAGCGTTGCTGATTTTTCCTGGAAAATACACTAAAAAACCTACGAGCCGTTCCCGAGTAATCACACTTTCTCCAAATTGGCCAAAAAAAAGCGTTGCACATTTTTCCTGGAAAATACACTAAAAAACCTACGAGCCGTTCCCGAGTAATCCCATCTTCTCCAAATTGGCCAAAAAAAAGCGTTGCTGATTTTTCCTGGAAAATACACTAAAAATCCTACGAGCAGTTCCCGAGTAATCACACCTTCTCCAAATTGGCAAAAAAAAGCGTTGCTGATTTTTCCTGGAAATTACACTAAAAATGCTACGAGCCGTTCCCGAGTAATCACACCTTCTCCAAATTGGCAAAAAAAAGCGTTGTTGATTTTTCCTGGAAAATACACTAAAAATCCTACGAGCCGTTCCCGAGTAATCACACCTTCTCCAAATTGGCCAAAAAAAGCGTTGCTGATTTTTCCTGGAAAATACACTAAAAATCTTACGAGCCGTTCCCGAGTAATCACACCTTCTCCAAATTGGCAAAAAAAAGCGTTGCTAATTTTTCCTGGAAAATACACTTAAAATCCTACGAGCCGTTCCCGAGTAATCACACCTTCTCCAAATTGGCCAAAAAAAGCGTTGTTGATTTTTCCTGGAAAATACACTAAAAATCCTACGAGCCGTTCCCGAGTAATCACACCTTCTCCAAATTGGCCAAAAAAAAGCGTTGCTGATTTTTCCTGGAAAAAACATCAAAAATCTTACGAGCCGTTCCCGAGTAATCACACCTTCTCCAAATTGGCCAAAAAAAAGCGTTGTTGATTTTTCCTGGAAAATACACTAAAAAACCTACGAGCCGTTCCCGAGTAATCACACCTTCTCCAAATTAGAAAAAAAAGCGTTGCTGATTTTTCCTGGAAAATACACTAAAAAACCTACGAGCCGTTTCCGAGTAATCACACCTTCTCCAAATTGGCCAAAAAAAGCGTTGTTGATTTTTCCTGGAAAATACACTAAAAATCTTACGAGCCGTTCCCGAGTAATCACACCTTCTCCAAATTGGCCAAAAAAAAGCGTTGTTGATTTTTCCTGGAAAATACACTAAAAAACCTACGAGCCGTTCCCGAGTAATCACACCTTCTCCAAATTAGAAAAAAAAGCGTTGCTGATTTTTCCTGGAAAATACACTAAAAATCCTACGAGCCGTTCCCGAGTAATCACACCTTCTCCAAATTGGCCAAAAAAAGCGTTGCTGATTTTTCCTGGAAAATACACTAAAAATCCTACGAGCCGTTCTTGAGTAATCACACCTTCTCCAAATTGGCCAAAAAAAGCGTTGTTGATTTTTCCTGGAAAATACACTAAAAAACCTACGAGCCGTTCCCGAGTAATCACACCTTCTCCAAATTGGCAAAAAAAAGCGTTGCTGATTTTTCCTGGAAAATACACTAAAAATCCTACGAGCCGTTCCCGAGTAATCACACCTTCTCCAAATTGGCCAAAAAAAGCGTTGCTGATTTTTCCTGGAAAATACACTAAAAATTCTACGAGCCGTTCCCGAGTAATCACACCTTCTCCAAATTGGCCAAAAAAAAAACGTTGCTGATTTTTCCTGGAAAATACACTAAAAAACCTACGAGCCGTTCCCGAGTAATCACACCTTCTCCAAATTGGCCAAAAAAAGTGTTGCTGATTTTTCCTGGAAAAAACACTAAAAATCCTACGAGCCGTTCCCGAGTAATCACACCTTCTCCAAATTGGCCAAAAAAATCGTTGCTGATTTTTCCTGGAAAATACACTAAAAATCTTACGAGCCGTTCCCGAGTAATCACACCTTCTCCAAATTGGCCAAAAAAAAGCGTTGTTGATTTTTCCTGGAAAATACACTAAAAAACCTACGAGCCGTTCCCGAGTAATCACACCTTCTCCAAATTAGAAAAAAAAGCGTTGCTGATTTTTCCTGGAAAATACACTAAAAATCCTACGAGCCGTTCTTGAGTAATCACACCTTCTCCAAATTGGCCAAAAAAAGCGTTGTTGATTTTTCCTGGAAAATACACTAAAAAACCTACGAGCCGTTCCCGAGTAATCACACCTTCTCCAAATTGGCAAAAAAAAGCGTTGCTGATTTTTCCTGGAAAATACACTAAAAATCCTACGAGCCGTTCCCGAGTAATCACACCTTCTCCAAATTGGCCAAAAAAAGCGTTGCTGATTTTTCCTGGAAAATACACTAAAAATTCTACGAGCCGTTCCCGAGTAATCACACCTTCTCCAAATTGGCCAAAAAAAAAACGTTGCTGATTTTTCCTGGAAAATACACTAAAAAACCTACGAGCCGTTCCCGAGTAATCACACCTTCTCCAAATTGGCCAAAAAAAGTGTTGCTGATTTTTCCTGGAAAAAACACTAAAAATCCTACGAGCCGTTCCCGAGTAATCACACCTTCTCCAAATTGGCCAAAAAAATCGTTGCTGATTTTTCCTGGAAAATACACTAAAAATCTTACGAGCCGTTCCCGAGTAATCACACCTTCTCCAAATTGGCCAAAAAAAAGCGTTGCTGATTTTTCCTGGAAAATACACTAAAAATCTTACGAGCCGTTCCCGAGTAATCACACCTTCTCCAAATTGGCCAAAAAAAGCGTTGCTGATTTTTCCTGGAAAATACACTAAAAATCCTACGAGCCATTCCCGAGTAATCACACCTTCTCCAAATTGGCAAAAAAAAGCGTTGCTGATTTTTCCTGGAAAATACACTAAAAATCTTACGAAACGTTCCCGAGTAATCACACCTTCTCCAAATTGGCCAAAAAAAAAGCGTTGCTGATTTTTCCTGGAAAATACACTAAAAAACCTACGAGCCGTTCCCGAGTAATCCCATCTTCTCCAAATTAGAAAAAAAAGCGTTGTTGATTTTTCCTGGAAAATACACTAAAAAACCTACGAGCCGTTCCCGAGTAATCCCATCTTCTCCAAATTGGCCAAAAAAAGCGTTGCACATTTTTCCTGGAAAATACACTAAAAATCTTACGAGCCGTTCCCGAGTAATCACACCTTCTCCAAATTGGCCAAAAAAAGCGTTGCTGATTTTTCCTGAAAAATACACTAAAAATCCTACGAGCCGTTCCCGAGTAATCACAGCTTCTCCAAATTGGCCAAAAAAAGCGTTGTTGATTTTTCCTGGAAAATACACTAAAAATCCTACGAGCCATTCCCGAGTAATCACACCTTCTCCAAATTACCAAAAAAAAGCGTTGCTAATTTTTCCTGGAAAATACACTAAAAATCCTACGAGCCGTTCCCGAGTAATCACACCTTCTCCAAATTGGCCAAAAAAAGCGTTGCTGATTTTTCCTGGAAAATACACTAAAAATCCTACGAGCCGTTCCCGAGTAATCACACCTTCTCCAAATTGGCGAAAAAAAGCGTTGTTGATTTTTCCTGGAAAATACACTAAAAAACCTACGAGCCGTTCCCGAGTAATCACACCTTCTCCAAATTGGCAAAAAAAAGCGGTGCTGATTTTTCCTGGAAAATACACTAAAAATCCTACGAGCCGTTCCCGAGTAATCACACCTTCTCCAAATTGGCCAAAAATAGCGTTGCTGATTTTTCCTGGAAAATACACTAAAAATTCTACGAGCCGTTCCCGAGTAATCACACCTTCTCCAAATTGGCCAAAAAAAAAACGTTGCTGATTTTTCCTGGAAAATACACTAAAAATCCTACGAGCAGTTCCCGAGTAATCACACCTTCTCCAAATTGGCCAAAAAAAGCGTTGCTGATTTTTCCTGGAAAATACACTTAAAATCCTACGAGCCATTCCCGAGTTATCACACCTTCTCCAAATTGGCAAAAAAAAGCGTTGCTGATTTTTCCTGGAAAATACACTAAAAATCTTACGAGCCGTTCCCGAGTAATCACACCTTCTCCAAATTGGCCAAAAAAAAGCGTTGCTGATTTTTCCTGGAAAATACACTAAAAATCTTACGAGCCGTTCCCGAGTAATCACACCTTCTCCAAATTGGCCAAAAAAAGCGTTGCTGATTTTTCCTGGAAAATACACTAAAAATCCTACGAGCCATTCCCGAGTAATCACACCTTCTCCAAATTGGCAAAAAAAAGCGTTGCTGATTTTTCCTGGAAAATACACTAAAAATCTTACGAGCCGTTCCCGAGTAATCACACCTTCTCCAAATTGGCCAAAAAAAAGCGTTGCTGATTTTTCCTGGAAAATACACTAAAAACCTACGAGCCGTTCCCGAGTAATCCCATCTTCTCCAAATTAGAAAAAAAGCGTTGTTGATTTTTCCTGGAAAATACACTAAAAAACCTACGAGCCGTTCCCGAGTAATCCCATCTTCTCCAAATTGGCCAAAAAAAGCGTTGCACATTTTTCCTGGAAAATACACTAAAAATCTAACGAGCCGTTCCCGAGTAATCACACCTTCTCCAAATTGGCCAAAAAAAGCGTTGCTGATTTTTCCTGAAAAATACACTAAAAATCCTACGAGCCGTTCCCGAGTAATCACAGCTTCTCCAAATTGGCCAAAAAAAGCGTTGTTGATTTTTCCTGGAAAATACACTAAAAATCCTACGAGCCATTCCCGAGTAATCACACCTTCTCCAAATTACCAAAAAAAAGCGTTGCTGATTTTTCCTGGAAAATACACTAAAAATCCTACGAGCCGTTCCCGAGTAATCACACCTTCTCCAAATTGGCCAAAAAAAGCGTTGCTGATTTTTCCTGGAAAATACACTAAAAATCCTACGAGCCGTTCCCGAGTAATCACACCTACTCCAAATTGGCCAAAAAAAGCGTTGTTGATTTTTCCTGGAAAATACACTAAAAAACCTACGAGCCGTTCCCGAGTAATCACACCTTCTCCAAATTGGCAAAAAAAAGCGTTGCTGATTTTTCCTGGAAAATACACTAAAAATCCTACGAGCCGTTCCCGAGTAATCACACCTTCTCCAAATTGGCCAAAAAAAGCGTTGCTGATTTTTCCTGGAAAATACACTAAAAATTCTACGAGCCGTTCCCGAGTAATCACACCTTCTCCAAATTGGCCAAAAAAAAAACGTTGCTGATTTTTCCTGGAAAATACACTAAAAATCCTACGAGCAGTTCCCGAGTAATCACACCTTCTCCAAATTGGCCAAAAAAAGCGTTGCTGATTTTTCCTGGAAAATACACTAAAAATCCTACGAGCCATTCCCGAGTAATCACACCTTCTCCAAATTGGCAAAAAAAAGCGTTGCTGATTTTTCCTGGAAAATACACTAAAAATCTTACGAGCCGTTCCCGAGTAATCACACCTTCTCCAAATTGGCCAAAAAAAAGCGTTGCTGATTTTTCCTGGAAAATACACTAAAAATCTTACGAGCCGTTCCCGAGTAATCACACCTTCTCCAAATTGGCCAAAAAAAGCGTTGCTGATTTTTCCTGGAAAATACACTAAAAATCCTACGAGCCATTCCCGAGTAATCACACCTTCTCCAAATTGGCAAAAAAAAGCGTTGCTGATTTTTCTTGGAAAATACACTAAAAATCTTACGAGCCGTTCCCGAGTAATCACACCTTCTCCAAATTGGCCAAAAAAAAGCGTTGCTGATTTTTCCTGGAAAATACACTAAAAAACCTACGAGCCGTTCCCGAGTAATCCCATCTTCTCCAAATTAGAAAAAAAAGCGTTGTTGATTTTTCCTGGAAAATACACTAAAAAACCTACGAGCCGTTCCCGAGTAATCCCATCTTCTCCAAATTGGCCAAAAAAAGCGTTGCACATTTTTCCTGGAAAATACACTAAAAATCTTACGAGCCGTTCCCGAGTAATCACACCTTCTCCAAATTGGCCAAAAAAAGCGTTGCTGATTTTTCCTGAAAAATACACTAAAAATCCTACGAGCCGTTCCCGAGTAATCACAGCTTCTCCAAATTGGCCAAAAAAAGCGTTGTTGATTTTTCCTGGAAAATACACTAAAAATCCTACGAGCCATTCCCGAGTAATCACACCTTCTCCAAATTACCAAAAAAAAGCGTTGCTGATTTTTCCTGGAAAATACACTAAAAATCCTACGAGCCGTTCCCGAGTAATCACACCTTCTCCAAATTGGCCAAAAAAAGCGTTGCTGATTTTTCCTGGAAAATACACTAAAAATCCTACGAGCCGTTCCCGAGTAATCACACCTTCTCCAAATTGGCCAAAAAAAGCGTTGTTGATTTTTCCTGGAAAATACACTAAAAAACCTACGAGCCGTTCCCGAGTAATCACACCTTCTCCAAATTGGCAAAAAAAAAGCGTTGCTGATTTTTCCTGGAAAATACACTAAAAATCCTACGAGCCGTTCCCGAGTAATCACACCTTCTCCAAATTGGCCAAAAAAAGCGTTGCTGATTTTTCCTGGAAAATACACTAAAAATTCTACGAGCCGTTCCCGAGTAATCACACCTTCTCCAAATTGGCCAAAAAAAAAACGTTGCTGATTTTTCCTGGAAAATACACTAAAAATCCTACGAGCAGTTCCCGAGTAATCACACCTTCTCCAAATTGGCCAAAAAAAGCGTTGCTGATTTTTCCTGGAAAATACACTAAAAATCCTACGAGCCATTCCCGAGTAATCACACCTTCTCCAAATTAGCAAAAAAAAGCGTTGCTGATTTTTCCTGGAAAATACACTAAAAATCTTACGAGCCGTTCCCGAGTAATCACACCTTCTCCAAATTGGCCAAAAAAAAGCGTTGCTGATTTTTCCTGGAAAATACACTAAAAATCTTACGAGCCGTTCCCGAGTAATCACACCTTCTCCAAATTGGCCAAAAAAAGCGTTGCTGATTTTTCCTGGAAAATACACTAAAAATCCTACGAGCCATTCCCGAGTAATCACACCTTCTCCAAATTGGCAAAAAAAAGCGTTGCTGATTTTTCCTGGAAAATACACTAAAAATCTTACGAGCCGTTCCCGAGTAATCACACCTTCTCCAAATTGGCCAAAAAAAAGCGTTGCTGATTTTTCCTGGAAAATACACTAAAAAACCTACGAGCCGTTCCCGAGTAATCCCATCTTCTCCAAATTAGAAAAAAAAGCGTTGCTGATTTTTCCTGAAAAATACACTAAAAATCCTACGAGCCGTTCCCGAGTAATCACACCTTCTCCAAATTGGCCAAAAAAAGCGTTGTTGATTTTTCCTGGAAAAAACATCAAAAATCCTACGAGCCGTTCCCGAGTAATCACACCTTCTCCAAATTGGCCAAAAAAAGCGTTGTTGATTTTTCCTGGAAAAAACATCAAAAATCTTACGAGCCGTTCCCGAGTAATCACACCTTCTCCAAATTGGCCAAAAAAAGCGTTGCTGATTTTTCCTGGAAAATACACTAAAAATCCTACGAGCCGTTCCCGAGTAATCACACCTTCTCCAAATTGGCCAAAAAAAAGCGTTGCTGATTTTTCCTGGAAAAAACACTAAAAATCTTACGAGCCGTTCCCGAGTAATCCCATCTTCTCCAAATTGGCCAAAAAAAGCGTTGCTGATTTTTCCTGGAAAAAACATCAAAAATCTTACGAGCCGTTCCCGAGTAATCACACCTTCTCCAAATTGGCCAAAAAAAGCGTTGCTGATTTTTCCTGAAAAATACACTAAAAAACCTACGAGCCGTTCCCGAGTAATCCCATCTTCTCCAAATTAGAAAAAAAAGCGTTGCTGATTTTTCCTGGAAAAAACATCAAAAATCCTACGAGCCGTTCCCGAGTAATCACACCTTCTCCAAATTGGCCAAAAAAAGCGTTGTTGATTTTTCCTGGAAAATACACTAAAAATCCTACGAGCCGTTCCCGAGTAATCACACCTTCTCCAAATTGGCCAAAAAAAGCGTTGCTGATTTTTCCTGGAAAATACACTAAAAATTCTACGAGCCGTTCCCGAGTAATCACAGCTTCTCCAAATTGGCCAAAAAAAGCGTTGTTGATTTTTCCTGGAAAATACACTAAAAATCCTACGAGCCATTCCCGAGTAATCACACCTTCTCCAAATTACCAAAAAAAAGCGTTGCTGATTTTTCCTGGAAAATACACTAAAAATCCTACGAGCCGTTCCCGAGTAATCACACCTTCTCCAAATTGGCCAAAAAAAGCGTTGCTGATTTTTCCTGGAAAATACACTAAAAAACCTACGAGCCGTTCCCGAGTAATCACACCTTCTCCAAATTACCAAAAAAAAGCGTTGCTGATTTTTCCTGGAAAATACACTAAAAATCCTACGAGCAGTTCCCGAGTAATCACACCTTCTCCAAATTGGCCAAAAAAAAGCGTTGCTGATTTTTCCTGGAAAATACACTAAAAATCTTACGAGCCGTTCCCGAGTAATCACACCTTCTCCAAATTGGCCAAAAAAAGTGTTGCTGATTTTTCCTGGAAAAAACACTAAAAATGCTACGAGCCGTTCCCGAGTAATCACACCTTCTCCAAATTGGCCAAAAAAAAGCGTTGCTGATTTTTCCTGGAAATTACACTTAAAATCCTACGAGCCGTTCCCGAGTAATCACACCTTCTCCAAATTGGCAAAAAAAAGCGTTGCTGATTTTTCCTGAAAAATACACTAAAAATCCTACGAGCCGTTCCCGAGTAATCACACCTTCTCCAAATTGGCCAAAAAAAGCGATGCTGATTTTTCCTGGAAAATACACTAAAAATCCTACGAGCCGTTCCCGAGTAATCACACCTTCTCCAAATTGGCCAAAAAAAAACCTTGCTGATTTTTCCTGGAAAATACACTAAAAATCCTACGAGCCGTTCCCGAGTAATCACACCTTCTCCAAATTACCAAAAAAAAGCGTTGCTGATTTTTCCTGGAAAATACACTAAAAATCCTACGAGCCGTTCCCGAGTAATCACACCTTCTCCAAATTGGCCAAAAAAAGCGTTGCTGATTTTTCCTGGAAAATACACTAAAAATCCTACGAGCCGTTCCCGAGTAATCACACCTTCTCCAAATTGGCCAAAAAAAGCGTTGCTGATTTTTCCTGGAAAATACACTAAAAATCCTACGAGCCGTTCCCGAGTAATCACACCTTCTCCAAATTGGCCAAAAAAAGCGTTGTTGATTTTTCCTGGAAAATACACTAAAAAACCTACGAGCCGTTCCCGAGTAATCACACCTTCTCCAAATTGGCAAAAAAAAGCGTTGCTGATTTTTCCTGGAAAATACACTAAAAATCCTACGAGCCGTTCCCGAGTAATCACACCTTCTCCAAATTGGCCAAAAAAAGCGTTGCTGATTTTTCCTGGAAAATACACTAAAAATTCTACGAGCCGTTCCCGAGTAATCCCATCTTCTCCAAACTAGAAAAAAAAGCGTTGCTGATTTTTCCTGGAAATTACACTAAAAATCCTACGAGCCGTTCCCGAGTAATCACACCTTCTCCAAATTGGCCAAAAAAAGCGTTGTTGATTTTTCCTGGAAAATATATTAAAAATTTTACGAGCCGTTCCCGAGTAATCACACCTTCTCCAAATTACCAAAAAAAATCGTTGCTGATTTTTCCTGGAAAATACACTAAAAATCCTACGAGCCGTTCCCGAGTAATCACACCTTCTCCAAATTGGCCAAAAAAAGCGTTGCTGATTTTTCCTGGAAAATACACTAAAAATCCTACGAGCCGTTCCCGAGTAATCACACCTTCTCCAAATTGGCCAAAAAAAGCGTTGCTGATTTTTCCTGGAAAATACACTAAAAATCTTACGAGCCGTTCCCGAGTAATCACACCTTCTCCAAATTAGAAAAAAAAGCGTTGCTGATTTTTCCTGGAAAAAACATCAAAAATCTTACGAGCCGTTCCCGAGTAATCACACCTTCTCCAAATTGGCCAAAAAAAGCGTTGCTGATTTTTCCTGGAAAATACACTAAAAATCTTACGAGCCGTTCCCGAGTAATCACACCTTCTCCAAATTGGCCAAAAAAAGCGTTGCTGATTTTTCCTGGAAAAAACACTAAAAATCTTACGAGCCGTTCCCGAGTAATCCCATCTTCTCCAAATTGGCCAAAAAAAGCGTTGCACATTTTTCCTGGAAAATACACTAAAAATCTTACGAGCCGTTCCCGAGTAATCACACCTTCTCCAAATTGGCCAAAAAAAGCGTTGCTGATTTTTCCTGGAAAATACACTAAAAATCCTACGAGCCGTTCCCGAGTAATCACACCTTCTCCAAATTGGCAAAAAAAAGCGTTGCTGATTTTTCCTGAAAAATACACTAAAAATCCTACGAGCCGTTCCCGAGTAATCACACCTTCTCCAAATTGGCCAAAAAAAGCGTTGCTGATTTTTCCTGGAAAATACACTTAAAATCCTACGAGCCGTTCCCGAGTAATAACACCTTCTCCAAATTGGCCAAAAAAAAACCTTGCTGATTTTTCCTGGAAAATACACTAAAAATCCTACGAGCCGTTCCCGAGTAATCACACCTTCTCCAAATTACCAAAAAAAAGCGTTGCTGATTTTTCCTGGAAAATGCACTAAAAATCCTACGAGCCGTTCCCGAGTAATCACACCTTCTCCAAATTGGCCAAAAAAAGCGTTGCTGATTTTTCCTGGAAAATACACTAAAAATCCTACGAGCCGTTCCCGCGTAATCACACCTTCTCCAAATTGGCCAAAAAAAAGCGTTGCTGATTTTTCCTGGAAAAAACACTAAAAATCTTACGAGCCGTTCCCGAGTAATCCCATCTTCTCCAAATTGGCCAAAACAAGCGTTGCACATTTTTCCTGGAAAATACACTAAAAATCTTACGAGCCGTTCCCGAGTAATCACACCTTCTCCAAATTGGCCAAAAAAAGCGTTGCTGATTTTTCTTGAAAAATACACTAAAAATCCTACGAGCCGTTCCCGAGTAATCACAGCTTCTCCAAATTGGCCAAAAAAAGCGTTGTTGATTTTTCCTGGAAAATACACTAAAAATCCTACGAGCCATTCCCGAGTAATCACACCTTCTCCAAATTACCAAAAAAAAGCGTTGCTGATTTTTCCTGGAAAATACACTAAAAATCCTACGAGCCGTTCCCGAGTAATCACACCTTCTCCAAATTGGCCAAAAAAAGCGTTGCTGATTTTTCCTGGAAAATACACTAAAAATCCTACGAGCCGTTCCCGAGTAATCACACCTTCTCCAAATTGGCCAAAAAAAGCGTTGTTGATTTTTCCTGGAAAATACACTAAAAAACCTACGAGCCGTTCCCGAGTAATCACACCTTCTCCAAATTGGCAAAAAAAAGCGTTGCTGATTTTTCCTGGAAAATACACTAAAAATCCTACGAGCCGTTCCCGAGTAATCACACCTTCTCCAAATTGGCCAAAAAAAGCGTTGTTGATTTTTCCTGGAAAATATATTAAAAATTTTATGAGCCGTTCCCGAGTAATCCCATCTTCTCCAAATTGGCCAAAAAAAAGCGTTGCTGATTTTTCCTGAAAAATACACTAAAAATCTTACGAGCCGTTCCCGAGTAATCACACCTTCTCCAAATTGGCCAAAAAAAGTGTTGCTGATTTTTCCTGGAAAATACACTAAAAATTCTACGAGCCGTTCCCGAGTAATCACACCTTCTCCAAATTGGCCAAAAAAAAAACGTTGCTGATTTTTCCTGGAAAATACACTAAAAAACCTACGAGCCGTTCCCGAGTAATCACACCTTCTCCAAATTGGCCAAAAAAAAGCGTTGCTGATTTTTCCTGGAAAAAACACTAAAAATCCTACGAGCCGTTCCCGAGTAATCACACCTTCTCCAAATTGGCAAAAAAAAAGCGTTGTTGATTTTTCCTGGAAAATATATTAAAAATTTTATGAGCCGTTCCCGAGTAATCCCATCTTCTCCAAATTGGCCAAAAAAAAGCGTTGCTGATTTTTCCTGAAAAATACACTAAAAATCTTACGAGCCGTTTCCGAGTAATCACACCTTCTCCAAATTAGAAAAAAAAGCGTTGCTGATTTTTCCTGGAAAATACACTAAAAATCTTACGAGCCGTTCCCGAGTAATCACACCTTCTCCAAATTAGAAAAAAAAGCGTTGCTGATTTTTCCTGGAAAAAACATCAAAAATCTTACGAGCCGTTCCCGAGTAATCACACCTTCTCCAAATTGGAAAAAAAAGCGTTGCTGATTTTTCCTGGAAAATACACTAACAATCTTACGAGCCGTTCCCGAGTAATCACACCTTCTCCAAATTGGCCAAAAAAAAACCTTGCTGATTTTTCCTGGAAAATACACTAAAAATCCTACGAGCCGTTTCCGAGTAATCACACCTTCTCCAAATTAGAAAAAAAAGCGTTGCACATTTTTCCTGGAAAATACACTAAAAATCTTACGAGCCGTTCCCGAGTAATCACACCTTCTCCAAATTGGCCAAAAAAAGTGTTGCTGATTTTTCCTGGAAATTACACTAAAAATCCTACGAGCCGTTCCCGAGTAATCACACCTTCTCCAAATTGGCCAAAAAAAGCGTTGCTGATTTTTCCTGGAAAATACACTAAAAATCTTACGAGCCGTTCCCGAGTAATCACACCTTCTCCAAATTGGCCAAAAAAAAGCGTTGTTGATTTTTCCTGGAAATTACACTAAAAATCCTACGAGCCGTTCCCGAGTAATCACACCTTCTCCAAATTGGCCAAAAAAAGCGTTGTTGATTTTTCCTGGAAATTACACTAAAAATCCTACGAGCCGTTCCCGAGTAATCACACCTTCTCCAAATTGGCCAAAAAAAGCGTTGTTGATTTTTCCTGGAAATTACACTAAAAATCCTACGAGCCGTTCCCGAGTAATCCCATCTTCTCCAAATTAGAAAAAAAAGCGTTGCTGATTTTTCCTGGAAAATACACTAAAAAACCTACGAGCCGTTCCCGAGTAATCACACCTTCTCCAAATTGGCCAAAAAAAAGCGTTGCTGATTTTTCCTGGAAAATACACTAAAAAACCTACGAGCCGTTCCCGAGTAATCACACCTTCTCCAAATTGGCCAAAAAAAGCGTTGCTGATTTTTCCTGGAAAATACACTAAAAATCTTACGAGCCGTTCCCGAGTAATCACACCTTCTCCAAATTGGCCAAAAAAAAGCGTTGCTGATTTTTCCTGGAAAAAACATCAAAAATCCTACGAGCCGTTCCCGAGTAATCACACCTTCTCCAAATTGGCCAAAAAAAAGCGTTGTTGATTTTTCCTGGAAAGTACACTAAAAATCCTACGAGCCGTTCCCGAGTAATCACACCTTCTCCAAATTGGCAAAAAAAAGCGTTGCTGATTTTTCCTGAAAAATACACTAAAAAACCTACGAGCCGTTCCCGAGTAATCCCATCTTCTCCAAATTGGCCAAAAAAAAGCGTTGCTGATTTTTCCTGGAAAATACACTAAAAAACCTACGAGCCGTTCCCGAGTAATCACACTTTTTCCAAATTGGCCAAAAAAAGCGTTGCACATTTTTCCTGGAAAATACACTAAAAAACCTACGAGCCGTTCCCGAGTAATCCCATCTTCTCCAAATTGGCCAAAAAAAGCGTTGCTGATTTTTCCTGGAAAAAACATCAAAAATCTTACGAGCCGTTCCCGAGTAATCACACCTTCTCCAAATTGGCCAAAAAAAAAGCGTTGTTGATTTTTCCTGGAAATTACACTAAAAATCCTACGAGCCGTTCCCGAGTAATCACACCTTCTCCAAATTGGCAAAAAAAAGCGTTGCTGATTTTTCCTGAAAAATACACTAAAAAACCTACGAGCCGTTCCCGAGTAATCCCATCTTCTCCAAATTGGCCAAAAAAAAGCGTTGCTGATTTTTCCTGGAAAATACACTAAAAAACCTACGAGCCGTTCCCGAGTAATCACACTTTTTCCAAATTGGCCAAAAAAAGCGTTGCACATTTTTCCTGGAAAATACACTAAAAAACCTACGAGCCGTTCCCGAGTAATCCCATCTTCTCCAAATTGGCAAAAAAAAAGCGTTGCTGATTTTTCCTGGAAAATACACTAAAAAACCTACGAGCCGTTCCCGAGTAATCACACCTTCTCCAAATTGGCCAAAAAAAAGCGTTGCTGATTTTTCCTGGAAAATACACTAAAAAACCTACGAGCCGTTCTCGAGTAATCACACCTTCTCCAAATTGGCAAAAAAAAGCGTTGTTGATTTTTCCTGGAAATTACACTAAAAATCCTACGAGCCGTTCCCGAGTAATCACACCTTCTCCAAATTAGAAAAAAAGCGTTGCTGATTTTTCCTGGAAATTACACTAAAAAACCTACGAGCCGTTCCCGAGTAATCCCATCTTCTCCAAATTAGCAAAAAAAAAGCGTTGCTGATTTTTCCTGGAAAATATATTAAAAATTTTATGAGCCGTTCCCGAGTAATCACACCTTCTCCAAATTGGCCAAAAAAAGCGTTGCTGATTTTTCCTGGAAAATACATCAAAAATCTTACGAGCCGTTCCCGAGTAATCACACCTTCTCCAAATTGCCCAAAAAAAAGCGTTGCTGATTTTTCCTGGAAAAAACATCAAAAATCTTACGAGCCGTTCCCGAGTAATCACACCTTCTCCAAATTGGCCAAAAAAAAGCGTTGCTGATTTTTCCTGGAAAATACACTAAAAAACCTACGAGCCGTTCCCGAGTAATCACACCTTCTCCAAATTGGCCAAAAAAAAGCGTTGCTGATTTTTCCTGGAAAATACACTAAAAAACCTACGAGCCGTTCCCGAGTAATCACACCTTCTCCAAATTGGCAAAAAAAAGCGTTGCTGATTTTTCCTGGAAAATATATTAAAAATCTTACGAGCCGTTCCCGAGTAATCCCATCTTCTCCAAATTAGAAAAAAAAGCGTTGCTGATTTTTCCTGGAAATTACACTAAAAATCCTACGAGCCGTTCCCGAGTAATCACACCTTCTCCAAATTGGCCAAAAAAAGCGTTGTTGATTTTTCCTGGAAAATATATTAAAAATTTTATGAGCCGTTCCCGAGTAATCCCATCTTCTCCAAATTGGCCAAAAAAAAGCGTTGCTGATTTTTCCTGAAAAATACACTAAAAATCTTACGAGCCGTTTCCGAGTAATCACACCTTCTCCAAATTAGAAAAAAAAGCGTTGCTGATTTTTCCTGGAAAAAACATCAAAAATCTTACGAGCCGTTCCCGAGTAATCCCATCTTCTCCAAATTAGAAAAAAAAGCGTTGCTGATTTTTCCTGGAAAATACACTAAAAAACCTACGAGCCGTTCCCGAGTAATCACACCTTCTCCAAATTGGCCAAAAAAAGCGTTGCTGATTTTTCCTGGAAAATACACTAAAAAACCTACGAGCCGTTCCCGAGTAATCACACCTTCTCCAAATTGGCCAAAAAAAGCGTTGCTGATTTTTCCTGGAAAATACACTAAAAATCTTACGAGCCGTTCCGGAGTAATCCCATCTTCTCCAAATTAGCAAAAAAAAGCGTTGCTGATTTTTCCTGAAAAATACACTAAAAAACCTACGAGCCGTTCCCGAGTAATCACACCTTCTCCAAATTGGCCAAAAAAAAAGCGTTGTTGATTTTTCCTGGAAAATACACTAAAAAACCTACGAGCCGTTCCCGAGTAATCACACCTTCTCCAAATTGGCCAAAAAAAAGCGTTGTTGATTTTTCCTGGAAAATACACTAAAAATCCTACGAGCCATTCCCGAGTAATCACACCTTCTCCAAATTGGCCAAAAAAAGCGTTGCTGATTTTTCCTGGAAAATACACTAAAAATCTTACGAGCCGTTCCGGAGTAATCCCATCTTCTCCAAATTAGCAAAAAAAAGCGTTGCTGATTTTTCCTGAAAAAAACACTAAAAAACCTACGAGCCGTTCCCGAGTAATCACACCTTCTCCAAATTGGCCAAAAAAAAAAGCGTTGTTGATTTTTCCTGGAAAATACACTAAAAATCCTACGAGCCGTTCCCGAGTAATCACAACTTCTCCAAATTGGCCAAAAAAAGCGTTGCTGATTTTTCCTGGAAAATACACTAAAAATCCTACGAGCCGTTCCCGAGTAATCACACCTTCTCCAAATTGGCAAAAAAAAGCGTTGTTGAGTTTTCCTGGAAATTACACTAAAAATCCTACGAGCCGTTCCCGAGTAATCACACCTTCTCCAAATTGGCCAAAAAAAGCGTTGCTGATTTTTCCTGAAAAATACACTAAAAATCCTACGAGCCGTTCCCGAGTAATCACAGCTTCTCCAAATTGGCCAAAAAAAGCGTTGCTGATTTTTCCTGAAAAATACACTAAAAATCCTACGAGCCGTTCCCGAGTAATCACAGCTTCTCCAAATTGGCCAAAAAAAGCGTTGTTGATTTTTCCTGGAAAATACACTAAAAATCCTACGAGCCGTTCCCGAGTAATCACACCTTCTCCAAATTGGCAAAAAAAAGCGTTGCTGATTTTTCCTGGAAAATACACTAAAAAACCTACGAGCTGTTCCCGAGTAATCACACCTTCTCCAAATTGGCCAAAAAAAGTGTTGCTGATTTTTCCTGGAAAAAACACTAAAAATCCTACGAGCCGTTCCCGAGTAATCACACCTTCTCCAAATAGGCCAAAAAAAGCGTTGCTGATTTTTCCTGGAAAATACACTAAAAATCTTACGAGCCGTTCCCGAGTAATCACACCTTCTCCAAATTGGCCAAAAAAAAGCGTTGCACATTTTTCCTGGAAAATACACTAAAAATCTTACGAGCCGTTCCGGAGTAATCACACTTTCTCCAAATTGGCAAAAAAAAGCGTTGCTGATTTTTCCTGGAAAATACACTAAAAATCTTACGAGCCGTTCCCGAGTAATCACACCTTCTCCAAATTGGCCAAAAAAAGCGTTGCTGATTTTTCCTGAAAAATACACTAAAAATCCTACGAGCCGTTCCCGAGTAATCACAGCTTCTCCAAATTGGCCAAAAAAAGCGTTGCACATTTTTCCTGGAAAATACACTAAAAATCTTACGAGCCGTTCCCGAGTAATCACACCTTCTCCAAATTGGCCCAAAAAAGCGTTGCTGATTTTTCCTGAAAAATACACTAAAAATCCTACGAGCCGTTCCCGAGTAATCACAGCTTCTCCAAATTGGCCAAAAAAAGCGTTGTTGATTTTTCCTGGAAAATACACTAAAAATCCTACGAGCCGTTCCCGAGTAATCACACCTTCTCCAAATTGGCCAAAAAAAAAAGCGTTGTTGATTTTTCCTGGAAAATACACTAAAAATCCTACGAGCCGTTCCCGAGTAATCACAACTTCTCCAAATTGGCCAAAAAAAGATTTGCTGATTTTTCCTGGAAAATACACTAAAAATCCTACGAGCCGTTCCCGAGTAATCACACCTTCTCCAAATTGGCAAAAAAAAGCGTTGTTGATTTTTCCTGAAAAATACACTAAAAATCCTACGAGCCGTTCCCGAGTAATCACAGCTTCTCCAAATTGGCCAAAAAAAAGCGTTGTTGATTTTTCCTGGAAAATACACTAAAAATCCTACGAGCCATTCCCGAGTAATCACACCTTCTCCAAATTGGCCAAATAAAGCGTTGCTGATTTTTCCTGGAAAATACACTAAAAATCTTACGAGCCGTTCCGGAGTAATCCCATCTTCTCCAAATTAGCAAGAAAAAGCGTTGCTGATTTTTCCTGAAAAAAACACTAAAAAACCTACGAGCCGTTCCCGAGTAATCACACCTTCTCCAAATTGGCCAAAAAAAAAAGCGTTGTTGATTTTTCCTGGAAAATACACTAAAAATCCTACGAGCCGTTCCCGAGTAATCACAACTTCTCCAAATTGGCCAAAAAAAGCGTTGCTGATTTTTCCTGGAAAATACACTAAAAATCCTACGAGCCGTTCCCGAGTAATCACACCTTCTCCAAATTGGCAAAAAAAAGCGTTGTTGATTTTTCCTGGAAATTACACTAAAAATCCTACGAGCCGTTCTTGAGTAATCACACCTTCTCCAAATTGGCCAAAAAAAGCGTTGCTGATTTTTCCTGAAAAATACACTAAAAATCCTACGAGCCGTTCCCGAGTAATCACAGCTTCTCCAAATTGGCCAAAAAAAGCGTTGCTGATTTTTCCTGAAAAATACACTAAAAATCCTACGAGCCGTTCCCGAGTAATCACAGCTTCTCCAAATTGGCCAAAAAAAGCTTTGTTGATTTTTCCTGGAAAATACACTAAAAATCCTACGAGCCGTTCCCGAGTAATCACACCTTCTCCAAATTGGCAAAAAAAAGCGTTGCTGATTTTTCCTGGAAAATACACTAAAAAACCTACGAGCCGTTCCCGAGTAATCACACCTTCTCCAAATTGGCCAAAAAAAGTGTTGCTGATTTTTCCTGGAAAAAACACTAAAAATCCTACGAGCCGTTCCCGAGTAATCACACCTTCTCCAAATTGGCCAAAAAAAGCGTTGCTGATTTTTCCTGGAAAATACACTAAAAATCTTACGAGCCGTTTCCGAGTAATCACACCTTCTCCAAATTGGCCAAAAAAAAGCGTTGCACATTTTTCCTGGAAAATACACTAAAAATCTTACGAGCCGTTCCGGAGTAATCACACTTTCTCCAAATTGGCAAAAAAAAGCGTTGCTGATTTTTCCTGGAAAATACACTAAAAATCTTACGAGCCGTTCCCGAGTAATCACACCTTCTCCAAATTGGCCAAAAAAAGCGTTGCTGATTTTTCCTGAAAAATACACTAAAAATCCTACGAGCCGTTCCCGAGTAATCACAGCTTCTCCAAATTGGCCAAAAAAAGCGTTGCACATTTTTCCTGGAAAATACACTAAAAATCTTACGAGCCGTTCCCGAGTAATCACACCTTCTCCAAATTGGCCAAAAAAAGCGTTGCTGATTTTTCCTGAAAAATACACTAAAAATCCTACGAGCCGTTCCCGAGTAATCACAGCTTCTCCAAATTGGCCAAAAAAAGCGTTGTTGATTTTTCCTGGAAAATACACTAAAAATCCTACGAGCCGTTCCCGAGTAATCACACCTTCTCCAAATTGGCCAAAAAAAGCGTTGCTGATTTTTCCTGGAAAATATATTAAAAATTTTACGAGCCGTTCCCGAGTAATCACACCTTCTCCAAATTGGCCAAAAAAAGCGTTGCTGATTTTTCCTGAAAAATACACTAAAAATCCTACGAGCCGTTCCCGAGTAATCACACCTTCTCCAAATTGGCCAAAAAAAGCGTTGTTGATTTTTCCTGGAAAATATATTAAAAATTTTACGAGCCGTTCCCGAGTAATCACACCTTCTCCAAATTGGCCAAAAAAAGCGTTGTTGATTTTTCCTGGAAAATATATTAAAAATTTTACGAGCCGTTCCCGAGTAATCACACCTTCTCCAAATTGGCCAAAAAAAGCGTTGCTGATTTTTCCTGAAAAATACACTAAAAATCCTACGAGCCGTTCCCGAGTAATCACACCTTCTCCAAATTGGCCAAAAAAAGCGTTGTTGATTTTTCCTGGAAAATATATTAAAAATTTTACGAGCCGTTCCCGAGTAATCACACCTTCTCCAAATTACCAAAAAAAATCGTTGCTGATTTTTCCTGGAAAATACACTAAAAATCCTACGAGCCGTTCCCGAGTAATCACACCTTCTCCAAATTGGCCAAAAAAAGCGTTGCTGATTTTTCCTGGAAAATACACTAAAAATCCTACGAGCCGTTCCCGAGTAATCACACCTTCTCCAAATTGGCCAAAAAAAGCGTTGCTGATTTTTCCAGGAAAATACACTAAAAATCTTACGAGCC